>JBBBDQ010001582.1:925000-1007249 GCA_037127315.1 Ascarosepion bandense
TATTTTTTTTTCTGATGCTTAAATTTCAATAAGTTACAAGGTCATACCTGTACCAATTAAGATGGCATATATATCTTAGTTAATTCAACATGGGTATTAAATGAAGGGACTAAGTTGACAGTTATTTTTTAATTTTCTTCATTAAACACTAACTTTAGCAAAGGAGGTTCTCTTATTAAGACAAAAAACAAGCTTTTATCTTTGTTAGGAATATTTTCACTACTAAACCTTATAAATATTGTTTCATCCAACTCTCACTGGTTAATTTTAAGCGCTGTTATATATACTCAAGTTTATTGTGAGTTTTTAACATAAAAAAAATAAGTGATCACACTATACACAGGTAATTTTTTTTTTTTTGGAGAGCTTAAAACTCACACATTTTAAGTGACCAGTTGCACGGTTAAAATTTTTTCTAGAGGTTAAAATTAATGCCAAAAAAATTTCAGGGGTTACACTATACATGAAGTCAGCTTACACAAATATATTCACTAGCATATGTAGTATTTAGATGAATGTCTTTAAATTTTGGTTTCGTTATTTGCAGCTTTTAAGAATGTAATTTTAACCTGAAAATATTACTAGTTCCAAACAGACATTTTGCTTTAAGCAATTGTTTAATTACTACATTTGCTTGAATAAACTTATTAAATTCAGGCATGTGTACAGATTATTAAAATGACTAAAAATTGTTAATTTTTCAAAAAATGTTTTTATTTTATTTATTTTTTATTTATTTTTTTAAATAAACCATAATACTACCAATGTAATAATCTCATGTAAATGTACAAAGATTTTTTTTTAACAAAAATTTCCCAAAAAGTTTGCACTTTTCTTAAGTGAAATTCTGACTGGTGTTTTAATTTAATTTTTTTTTCCGCTCTTTCAAATTTTAAATTTACCTCAGAAGTTATTTCCCCCTAATTAGTAAAAAAAAACTAAAAACATTTTAAGTTACCTCCCCTTAATTAAAAATGATTTTGTATTTTCTTGTCACAATCCTTTCTTACTGCTTACTTTAACCCCTTCCGTTCTAATTTTGGAGTCACTTACCATGGAATAAAAAAAGCAGCAGCAGCATCAACCTAAAGAACTAATCAGGGCATCAGTTGCGTTTCATGCTATTCCTGACACAGACAGCATGTTTACTCAGCAAGTGGACGTTTCTCAACACAACTCTTCCCCCACTCAACCTTGACTGCCTCCCGTCATCCTGCACTTTGTTATGCATGTCTATAACTGCCATGAATTTGAAAAAAAGAAAAGGGCCATTGGCCACTGCAACACATCTGTTGTTTTGTTATTTAAAGAAAAAAAAATTGCTTATGTTTGTGTTTGTATTTCTTTTGAAAAATGCATGCTTTATATTTTTTTTATACATGCAGACATCCACTGCTAACAAAAAAAAAAAAAAAAATGGAAAATGTCTCTCGTTAATTGCTGTCACAAAACACTAGCATTATTTTTTTTTTTTTTTTTTTGCCTGCTCTTTTAAATTTGTTTATCATTTGATTTGCATGATTTTGTTGTTTTCTTCTGCTTTTTTTTTTTTTTTTGTGCCAACTTTTTCTTTATTTTTTTTCTTTTTAGTTATAGCAAATCAAGTCTCACCTGTTCACTTCTTTTTAGTTTTTATAATTTTTTTCCTCTTTGTCCCATAATAGTGATGACAAATTTAGCCATTTCCAAACAGGAAGCATTCAACATTCATTGACTGAATGCTTAGAGTTACTGGTATCAGTTGAAACTTACACAATTCTTTTCTTAACCAACTTAGACTAAATAATGGTCTTCATTATTTAGTCTATGGAATGTGTATATGGTATACGAATATAACAACTATTATGGGATAGAGGTAGATTTTTATTTTTTATCTTTTATTTTTTTTATTTATTTATTTATTTTTTGCTTTGTTGTTGTCTTTGATATGCTGCCCTCCTTCATAGGCCTTGCTCTGTACAAATTACATCACCATCTATATCACCTTTTCTTAACAACCAGGAGTCACGGATCACAGGGCAACTATAATGTCATCATTGTCAGCATAATGTCATACTTCCCTCTCACTGGGCTTGAGTTATGAGACAACCTCTCTAACCTACACTTCACTTGTCTCCCCAAATTTTATTTTTCACAGGGGAAGCAAGACTTATGGGTGATATAGGGAACTCACTCAATCTAGGGGAAAACAATAAAGCTTAAATAATATTCAGTATTTTATTCTTTTGTTTGTTTTATATTGGGGATTTGTTTTGAATGAATTTTGTTTTTAATTTTGTATCTTTACATGACTCCGTTAAATAGATTTCTAAATGTTTTTGCATCTGTGTGAGTGTGGTTATATTTATGTTGTTTGTTTATTTTTTGTTGTTGTTTTAAATATATATTTAAAAAAAAAAAAAAATCATCAATTTCCCAGCCAGCATTATTCATGGTAAGTCAAATAAGCCCATGGAATCTTGTTTTTTTTTTTTTTTTTTTTTCCCCCCCCCCGCCAGTCCACCTCATTGATTTTCATTGGTTCTTTTTGTGTCATGCTCAGACAGTCGTCTTAGAACTTTCTTTTTCTTCCCTCTTTTTAATATTTTGTCTTTAACCTCTTATCCCTTTCTTTCTTTATACTACTCACTCTTAAATTCATTTATCTATTGTCTTTACCCTTTTAAACATTTATTCAAAAGTTGTTCCCCTTCAAACTCCTATTTCATTTTTTTTTTTTTCCTTTTAATGAGGGAGAGAGAAAATAGTTTTTTCTCACTATACAGTTCATTCTTTTCTTTTAATTTGTGATGAGATTTTAATAATTATTTATACTTTTATTTTAACCTCATTATATATTTATTCTGATATTTCAAAGTTTCACTCAGTATTTTTAAAATAGTGTGATATAATACTGTCTTGAAACTATTCATTTTTATTTGTAAGTTGTTTTTTGTTTTTTTTTCTAGATAACTGCCAGATATCTCATGCAAATTTTCATTTTCAACTTAGTGATATATTTTATAGTTAATCATATAAATTTTTAATCAATCATCATTGGACTTACAGCCACTCTAGCAGATGATTGTGCTTGGGAAATATGTAGTGAGCAATTTAATATATACGAGCATCATAGCCCAGTGTTGTCCATGCAACTCAGAACATTTTAGTAGTAGAAGATGCCAATTTTTATTTTTATTTTTTGTTTTTGTTTGAAAAGACACTTTCTTTTTAAAAAACATTTCTTTTGTGTCAAAATTACAAGAAAAAAATAATCACATTTTTTTTGTTGACCAAATGAATTTTTAAAACATTGAAATAAAAATTAAATATAAAGTCCCTTTTTTTTTTTTTTTTTAAATAAAAAATATTTTAGTCGCATTTGACATGTGTGATTTGATTTCTGTGACGTAATTCAGCAACCTCTTAGATCTTAGATGTTTTACAGAGCAAATGTAAACAATCGTGTCCATTGGCCAAAGAGTGCAAAATGGAAAATTGCTGAACTTAAACTCAAAAAGTATGTCGACCTGGCTTCCCTGTAGATATGTGTTCCTAAAAAGTTTGAATGGTGTAGCTTAAAAAATGTAGGCATGCATAGGGAACAGTCACACACAGGCTCACAGATTGCCTTTATATATATATATATATATATATATATATATATAATGAACTCTATCATTTTTTTACGTATAAGGATTTAATAGTATTTTTGACACTTGATGCACTACATGGATTTATGCCTTCAATGGACTTTAAGGCCTGCTTGAAACCTATACAAATTCTACGTACAGAGCAAAGGACACACATACTCATATATATATATATATATATATATATATATATATTATGAGCTTCCTATTTTAAATTATTTTTAAAAAGATTTTTAATGGGCATAAAATATAACATGTTTTCGATCCTCACTGGGTACCTCGTACTTTTGGCCTTTTGCCACATCTAAGCAGTACTTAAAAAAAATCATCATAATCTTAAGAGGATGCATGTTTTTTGTTTTTGTTTTTTTTTGTTTTGTTTTTTTTTTATAAAAATTTCTCTAATACTCGGGCCAATAGATGAAAATAAAATTCTATTTAAAAAATATATTCAAAATTTTTTTCTTTTACACCCTTCTTGGAAGCAAATACCCAGGTCATCATCTAAGAAATTAAAACATTGCTGATTCTTTTTTGTATATTATCATGACTCTCTAAATACATAGAATAAACCCCAGACCAGTGTGAGAGCAATATTCAATGCATGGCAAATGGTAAATTTAGAAATGTGTAAAACAGATTCTGGCAAGGAAAAATTGTCTAGCATGACAGTGAACACTTTCCTAGCAGCAGACCAAGCAATTGATTTAATATAATTTTGCCATTTCATGTCAGTGGAAAATGTTAGCCCTGATTAGTTACAACAACTCAATCTCATTATGTGACACATATCTGACCGAAAAAAAAAAATCAAACAACATTTCAGTATACTTTATATGTCTCTTTGTTGTTGTTTTTTTACTTCCATTTCTTGTATTTAACCAGATCTCTGAAGAAGCTTCAATAAAAGTGAAACATTAGATTAAGACACATTTCTTAGCTTGTTCTTTATTTATTCTATCATACATACATGAGTTTTTGCAGTTCAACACAATTTATTGTAAGCGAAATTTCTTGACAAAAATTTCTACCATGTATTCAAATAAAGGAAATTATTTTTTTATCATCTTTTGAAGAGGAAGATATTTGCAGATTTAAAAAGGCATACAAAATGTTAAAATAAAAAGAACGAAAGAATTTGTTAGACTGCAGTGTTCCATGATGTTAGTGGAAAAAGCCACTCAGACCTGTGAAATCAGGCCAGTGTGCACTGCTGTATGTTGATTTATGATGCCAACTTCCCAGAATGCAACTGGTTGCTAAAGGGAAGCCGATTGGCTTGAAGAATTTCAATGTGGCTTTCTCCACCTTGACCTTTTTGTCTCTACCTAAATGTCAGTAGGGTCATGGGCAGAAAATTCAATGACACTTGTCAAGCATGCTAATACGATCATTGTTTATAATCTGTGTGATTGTATGAGTGTCTGTCTGAGCGTGTGAGTGAATCACTGAACTTTTGGTTAGAACTGTGTTTATGACTTTTAGCATTTTTATCCATACCATCAAAAATGACAGTATTCTAAACATTTTTCCCCACTCTATTATTATTATTATTATTGTTGTTGTTGTTGTTACTCTTCTTCACAGAATGATGTTTTGTCGTCTTAGTTGTCTCATAAGCATCTTGGAATAGTCTACTGTAATTATAACAATGACCTTGTGTTGCTAGTGCAAGGGAGATAATTCTAGTACCATTTTATTTTCTGCTTTACAAGATTCACTTTTTTCCTAAACACTGAAAAATTCATGTGTCTTCCAAGACAAATGTATCAGTTACCAACATGATTACCACCATAACTTGACTGGTAGTAAGGAGCATTTATTGTGATATAATTGGCACTAGTTATGACTCTGCAGATGATAATTTAGAGCTTTTACATGAATCCAGCTGTCGAGTTTTTGAGATTTGAGGATGAATTAATAAAATTACTTTGATTGTTCTATATTTTTAGATGGATATTTTTAAAAGAATTTTACTTCATTTTTATAAAAATAAGACCACCCTTGGTATATAGTATATTTACTAACCCCCCAACTAATTTTGTTTGCCATACAAACAAAATCGGACGAGTAATTAACGTAAATAATATATGGCACCCAGTATGTGAGGGACGCAAGGTGAATGTGTTGTTGTATGAGAATGACTTTTTTCTTAGAAATTTCTTTCCAATATTAGGGTGTATCTTCCAAGCAGCAGCGTCTTGTAAGTCGAAAAATAAATAGGATACATGCACTTTTGCAGACTCTGCGTGTTTGCATGTGCACGCTTTATAAACATAAAAGATTTGAAAAAGAATCGTTGTTAATCTTTCTTAATTGGGATTTAATTGTTAAGAAATGTTATTTTAGCAGATTTACGTTGTAAGCAGGGACAGAGCAATAATTAAACAAATAGCATAGTCCTTCTAAATTGTATATATCAATGAACAGTGAAATACAAAGAGATTTTTAGTATTCAAAATGTTTTGTTCTTTTTATTCAGTTTAAAATAATCCAATTGAGGGGGGGATTACAAACTCATATTAGCAACAGTCTGAACCTTTAATGATTTAATCTTCAAATTTTTATTATTTTAATTCTTTATTTTCCTTAACACCTAGCAGCTGTGCATGCATTGTAATGAATATCCACTCAGAATGAGAAATTGGAGAACTGAGATCAATTCCAGCCGTGTCCATTACATTCATTTATGTGTTTGTCACTTTAAACATTATTTTTTTGAGTGTATACTCTGTTTATTTATTAAACAATATATTTTTACCTAGTAAATGTTCAAGAAATCTTATTGTGGTATCCTATGCAAATTAGCTGAGTTGTATTTAAGTACTAAGCCATTAAGTATCAGCACTCCATTACATCACGTGTACTATGTATCAAGTACTGAAACTTTGAGATATATCAGACATAACACTAAGTCAAGAGAAATTTATGCTCTCTGACATGAACGAAAAAATTTCTTTAATAAAATTTCTCAAACATTTAGGCTGGTAGGTAAAAATAAATGTACTGTTTAATAAATAAACAGAGCATCTACTCAAATGTGAGTATCCACTAAAAATAACAGATAAAGTGTGTATTGGATGTTTTATTTTTACTTATTAATCCAATAGATTTTATCACTTTAAATGTTATTTTAGTGGATGTAGATATTTGTGTCGACAAAAATAAATATACTGTTTAATAAATAAACAGAGCATCTACTTAAATATGAAAATATGCACTAAAAAAACAATAGCATTTAAAGTGATGAACAATCTGTTGAATTAATAAAAATCCATTACTTTCCTTAGAAAAATTAATTTACTTACATGCAAATACTCTTGGGAAAAGTAGAATTTATCTCCTCTTCTCTTAGCTATAAGAGGAGATGACAAGCATCTGAAAAAATCATTGCTATTCTCCAAAAAATTGTTAATGCAACATTCCCATATATTAATAAATTAAGAATATTCACTTGCAAAAAATAAATGTTCTAAATGCTTAACTTAATATACAGTTTTGCACTGGTTTTAAAGTAAGGAGTGTATCAAACAGGGCCCCAGATTAACTTTCTTCATCATCCTAAAATAAAAAGGATTTTTTAACTTTATCATTTTATAGTTGTTAATAGCATTAATAAAAACACAATTAACATGTTTAGAAAGTAAATATATATTTTGATCAGTTCAATGTGTGTCACTGCTTTCCCTGGGGTCACATTGCTGAGCAGGTGTGCCAAGAACAGACACTTGACTATCTCAATTTAGTTTATATAAGCAGAAAGTATAACAAAGAAATGTTGTTAATGGGTTGTTCCAGATTTTTAAACAAAAACTGATATCAAAAATAATTATTGCTTTGTTTAATAAAGTAATTTTTTTTTTTTTTAATCATTTCACCCCAAGGAAGGTGATAATGTTGCTAATACACAAGGGGCTAATGTGAGTGAAAAAAAAAAAATGAAAAGTCAGAAGTAATTAGAAACTCAAATCTAAACAGGGAACAAAGGATGAACCTATATAAAAAAAAATGGTGTATCCAGAGGACATTTCCTTGACACCACAATTATACTTTTTCAGCAATTTTTATTGTTTTAAAAATCTATTTTTAGAATTTTAATATAATCTAAATATATGAAACTATATATACATTCCCGTTTTTATTATCCCAAATATTTTCTTCTTCAGAAGAAGCCATTAATTTAATGTAATATCCTGTAACCACCCCCAAGTAAAAGTGTGCATTATCCTGTTGTCATGGTGATAAAAGAAATGTCATAGATGCTATCTGGTTCTGTAACTAATCTACTATGGTCTATGTGTGTAATGCCCTGTAACCACCTTTAATAAAAAAAATGCATTAATCTGTTGTCATAGTGATGAAAGAAAAGTGTGTTATCGATACTATCTGCTTCTATAAAAGAGTTGGAAATTGAATGAAAAGCTGAAGAACTTTTACTACCATTAGTTTCACACAGACTTCACATTTGTAAAGTTGTTAAACTTTAAAATAAAATTTAATTTTTATTCTTATTAATAAGCATAAATTATTTTGCAATATCGTAATTTTGCTTGTTTCTTTGCTCTTTAGTACATATGTTCAGCCCTTTCAATAGCAATATATTGTCACTTTAAACATTATTTTTTTGAGTGTATACTCATATTTGAGTAGATGCTCTGTTTATTTATTAAACAATATATTTTTACCTAGTAAATGTTCAAGAAATCTTATTGTGGTATCCTATGCAAATTAGCTGATAATGAACTATTCCATCTTGATCATGATGAAAGACTGAAAAAATATAGAAACACTGTTTTCATTGAGAAAAAAAGACAATGCTTTCATGTATTTAACATCTGCTTCATTGAAATAAAAAAACCTTATTTGTACCCTCTTAATTCTTTAAATAATGACCTACATTCATATTTATGTTTGTCAATACAATAATAGGTTAGAGTTGTTAACCCTCTAGGGCCATTCATATCATATTTGATACAGTATGAAAACAAGCCTTGAAAGAAATATTTTCCTGAAAAAATTTTTAAGAGAAATATTTTATAAATTTCAAATGAAAACAGTACTGACTGCTCAGTCAATGAATACCAAATGTTTCCTTATAGGGAAATACTGTATCAAATATGATACGAATGGCCCTAGAAGGTTAAGCTCAAATATTTAACACTTCAATAGGGTAATTTTCATGTATTTTATAGTTGTGGAAATTGCAATGAGCTTATTTTATTTATTCATTAAATATTATGATACATCAGATAATTCAAATAGAAAAATTGAATGCTAGTTAAATATATTTTAAATAATAAATGTAGGTTCATTTTCTTTTCCACTTTCTTTTGTGAAAATGTGTCACTTAAACTAATGAAAAGTTTGGTATTTTAATAAGTTGTGAAAAGGAAGGGGATAATGAGACTCTTACACCTATGGACACCTGAGATTAATGTCAGGTGGAGAGAGAAATGGGTAGAAAAATAGAATTTAAATTCTTTTTCTTCAGTTAATTAATTTAATATAACATTTACCCATTAAAAACTTATATAATGTCCATTAAAATAACATACCCATTAAGTACAACTGGAATGTCCATATAATACCCATTAAAGATGGATAGAAAGGTACGATTAAGTAGCTCAAGAAAAGTAATTAATTTATAATTACCTTTTTTTCATTAATTAACCCATTTTAGTTTTGGATAATTTATAAATGCATAATAATTGAAAAATTGATCATGAGAAAAGTGGAAACCAAGCTAAAAGTGAAAAGTATTTGATAAAGTAAATAGTTTTAAAGATGTTTAAGCAATGTTTAACCTTTGTGACTGCAAAAAAATAGTGTCTTAAAAGGACATTTATTCTTTTGACATATATATCATTGTAACACTTTTGATTCTCCCAGTTCATTTACAACACCATAAAAAATGTGAGAGTCAAATACAACGCAATATTTATTATTTACCTTTTTATAAAAAAAAATAAATTTGAAAAATCTTTCTTATTAAAAAATTTATAAAAAGAAAAATGACAATTATCAAAATAGGAAAAGGAAAAGGTGCTCTCAACCCCTTTTAGTGAATTTATGTGATGGGAGCAAATGAAAGAAATCCCCGGAAAATGCATTTGATAAAAATTTATAATTGCTGTTACTCGTCATTACGTGTTTATTTGAATTTTCTTGCTTGCAAACATAAATGCATGAATTAAAAAAAGAAAAAATTTCATTATACAGGTATACCTTGGATTACATCATTTTGAGTTAAGTGGTTCTCTAGGATTTGCGTTGTGGTGCATTGGATATCGGCTCGGAAAGAGAAATCTGAGAGACAAGTTCGAATTCCAACTGAATTCATTGCACTTGCACTCAAATACCCTTGGGAAAGGTATTAATCCATCTCTTCCTTCCAGTTATGGGTTAAATAACAGGATAGATTGGGTTCTATAGCCTTGGTCGGCAACCAGTCTACCGCAGAAAGCAATGGCAACCTACTGCGGGATAATCTTCTGCCCAGTCAGTCATATCTCTTTCGAGACATGATCGCCCAAGCGTGTATCGTGTATGGCATTTAACTGACTGACTGGTTCTCAATTATACGTCGTTTGTCAAAAAAAAAAAAAAAATATATATATATATATATATATATATATATATGGACAAATCAAAATCAACTTTAAGTCATATTATTCAACTTTACATCTTTCTGCTACAAATATTAAAGTCTGATGATCCACATTCCAGTCATCCTCATCCACAATGTAAATGAACAAATTGAATGTAAATATTGGTAAATTTAACATAAATTAGTTTATTTTCAACTTTTGCAAAATAATTTTAATAACCACATTTGTTATTTAATCTCGCATAATCATTTAATTTTATAATGTCTTAAAACAAACGTCATTCACAAATAAAGAGTCTGCACTGTACTTTAGAGATCACCAAATTGTAAACATGTACATTTACAAGTATGTACATACATGTATTCATAAATTTGAATTACTTTTTTTTTTCTGTACTATATTAAAAACACAAATTTATTTGTTTGTAAGCTTAAAATAGATTCTTATTGACCATATATTATTAAAATGCATTTATAAATAAAATACAGACCTGGGAATGGTTATTTGTGGTTTAGGTTAGTGACAAGTAAATTTGTCTTAAGTTGTTTTTTTAGCTTCAATCACTTCTTCCGGAAACAATCACCGACATAAGGTAAAGTATCCCTGTAGTCGGTTCACATATTTTTATTTATAATCTTGTAAATGTAAAATTATTCTTGTAAATAAGCAATCAAATAAATAAAGTGTTTAATATTTTTGTTGTCAATTGTCATGAATAAAGAAAATGTATAAATCCATTTTTATGTTTGAGTTTTATTAAAATTTTAATCATCACTTTCTAAAAAGAAAACATTGCTGAAGAAGTCAAAGGCGTATGTAATAATAGTAGTGTCAAGGGAATAACCATCTTTTTGACACTGTTTTTAAGTTTTGGAAGTTTGAAGGTTAAGCATCACTGATGTTTTCTCCTGAATTGGATCCTTCATTATGAGAACCTATGAAAATCTTTCCAAACTTCAGACAATTTTATAATTTCATGCTTGCTAATTGTTCAGATGAGCTTTTCTTTATAGTGACTAAATGCAGTACTAGACTGGCATTGAGGTCTCATCAATTTACAGTTGAGCTGTAACTGTAAATTCTATGCTAACAGATTCCTTTCTTGCGCTTTTACACTTGTGGAACTCCCTTCTGGCTCCATGCTTTCCAGTGAACTTTAATGTTCAAAAATTTAAATGCAGTGTCAATCGCTATCTACTGTCTTCCTGATTACTCTTCCTCTGTTCTCACTACTTAATGTTTCTAACTCTTTCACAACCAATAATCCCTTGTGTCTCGGTGGCTTTATTGCCTTGCTTGGAGTGAACTTGATTTAAAAAAATAAGTTATTTAAAATAAGGAATTTCTATGGATAGTTAATTTTACTTATTGTTTGATTTGTATCACATTTCGATTTGTGTTTTGGTATTTCAAACATGGTAGTTATTTTATTTACACTGGTTAAAGAGCGCATTGCATTCTTTATTAAATAGCACTAAATAGATTTTCATTTTTTCCTTTTTTTTTTTTTTTTGCAATGAAGGTTAACATTAAATAACTTTTCTTTTTCTTCTTCTTTCAGCATATCTGAAATAATTTGTTATAGAAACACAATATTTTTGTTGTTGTTTGTCCTCACTCTCTTTTTTTGTCATATACCAATAAGGAAAGATAACCCAGGCAGAAACCTGTCGTACATGTTGTATCACAGAAAATGTAATATTACTGTGATATCTGGTCTGGTGCTTCTGCTATATATTTAGGCATTCTTGATAAAATTCAAAGAATCTGCAATATTATTGGCTCTGACCTGGCATCTCTACATCAACCACTTTCCCACCACCATAATGTACATTTTTTTATAAATATTTTCATGGTAATTTTTCTGACAAACTTTTCTTTATTAGCAGAATGTGCATTGTGGTACAGTGGATATCGGCTCGGAACGAGAAACCGGAGAGCCAAGTTTGAGTTCCAGTTGAATCCATTGTATTCACTTACACGCAAATACCCTTGGGAAAGGTACTAATCCGTCTCTTTCTTCCAGTTATGGGTTAAATAGCAGGACAGATTGGGTTCTATAGCCTTGGTCGGCAACCAGTCTACCGCAGAAAGCAATGGCAACCTACTGCGAGATAATCTTCTGTCCAGTCAGTCATGTCTCGAAAGAGACATGATCGCCCAAGCGTGTATCACGTATGTCACTTAACTGACTGACTAGATTAGCAGCTAGGTCTACTCATTTTACCATTGAAATTGTTTGATGTAGCCCTAAGTTCTATGCTAACAGTTTCTTCTGTCACACTTCTCACTTGTGGAGCTCTGTTCCAGCTTTTTGCTTCCAAGTCAACTTTGTTCTTCAAAAATTTAAGTACATTATCAACTGTTATCTTATTTCCTATTCTCTTATTGTTTGTACTTGTTAATAATGATTTTTTTCTCATTCTTTTACACTTGGTAACCCTTAAATACAATGTCAATCGTTATCTTCTGTCTTTTTATTTCCTGTTCTCTTATTGTTTTTGCTCCTTAATAATGATCTTTTTCCTCATATTCTCTCACACTTAGGCAAAAATGACATTAAGTCTACTTTCTTGTGGTGAAATGATTAAACAAAACAATAATAATGTTCCTCCAGTTGTCTAAAATCATTTTATTATCAATCATTCACATTCACTAATGATTTCTAAGAAGCATATATTTATCTATTTCATTTATACATATGTGTGTCTCTGAACATATGCACAATCTCAAGTCAGCTCAATAAATTGTGTGTATTGTGCTTGACTGTCACTTATCCGAAGGCTTTAACCACCTTGTGTCATTTTGATAATTTAGTAGGGTAGGCTTGGCTCTGGTATAATTTTCAACAAAGCAATATCTTCCTGAAAACCTGCATATTGGAGAATTCATTGTCAGATTTCTTTCTTTATTATGGTTTGATGTATTTTCAGGTTTGTGTTGAATGAAAGGTTTTATTTATTTTTAGCCAAATGGATAATTTTAGTTGCCAACACCTGTTGTGAATGCCTATAAGTCCAGCATATATTGTATGAGAAAAATGAATTTACTATCCTACAGAATTGTCTCAGACAAAATTTAATGATTCAAATTTTGGACTGATAGATACCAATATTTTCATAGACTCTTTAGATCTATTTGAAGTGCTCCAACAACTGGCAGGACTGTCAGCTTCATGTTCCCTAACTTCCTCAAATCTCTGGAAGTTTATTTTTCCAGATCTACTCTGTTGTTGGCCAAAAATGCAAAATTCGCTATTTAGCGTTTTTTTCTTGTTAACTGCTTCCAAATTTGATTACCTAAGTTAAGCAACATCAAAACTTGTCAATACTCTGATGAGTGATCACTTGGGAATACCAGCTCAGTAAATTGTGTGTATTGTGCTTGACTGTCACTTATCCGAAGGCTTAACCACCTTGTGTCATTTTGATAATTTAGTAGGGTAGGCTTGACTCTGGTATAACAAGCAGTTGGTATATGTGAAATGAATTAGTCATTTCTAAATTTTTCTTAAAACTAGTTTGGTACCTGTTGATGTAAGATAATAAAATATTAAGTGTAAATATTAAAAAGACTAAATGTATTAGAAAATATATTCAGTTTAAATACTGTCATAAAAATTACTTTAAAGGGGACATACTTTCAGCCATGTGCCACATCTAAGCTATGCTTTGAAAATCATCATGAATTTCAGCTCTTTGCCTGTTAACCAAGGGTTGTTGTCAAACATACAAACATAAAGAGAAATTAACTCTCTCAACACACGTCCATTTCAGTTTCATTTAAATTGTGTGTGTGTATGTTTACAGATGTGCGTTGTGGTGCAGTGGATATCAGTTTGAAATGAGAAATAGGAGAGCTGAGTTCAAATTCTAGTTGAATTTATTGCATTCACTTATGCACAAATACCCTTGGGAAAAGTATTAATCCATCACTTCTCTCTCTAATCATTGGTTAAATAGCAGGACAGTTTTATAGCCTTGGTTGGCAACCAGTCTACTGCAAAAAAGTAATGGCAACTTACTGTGGGGAAAATCTTCTGCCCAGTCAGTCATCTCTTTTGAGACATGATTGCCTAAGCAAACATGCATACAGTCAGTCAGTTAAGTGCCATATATGATACATATGGCTGAATGTATGCAAGTTTGCTTGTGTACATATATATTATGATTCAATGACAACTGTAAAATATTTTTTAAATGAATAAAATAAATCTATAAGAAATAATTCTATTAACAAATAATTTCTAGAAAATGCTATAACATATTAATTTTTTTTATCACTAACATTGATTTTATTGCTCAGCCTAGGTTAAAGGTTGTTTAGACAGAGTGGTTGGAGAATGTATTATTACAGTGTCTAATTTCAAACATAATCAAATTGTGTATTCATTTTCTTGTTTGTACATTAAATGGCAAAGTACATGTAAGTCACACACACACACAGTGTAAACGTACACTACGCAAAATTACATGTAGTGTGTGACACAGAATCAGCTCCTCTTTGATAATAGATTTTTTAGCTCTCCCACCTTCAGCTGTAAGAGGGTCCATGGTTTACTTTAGTTTTTTTTGTTTTTGTTTTTTTTTTACTCGAATGGACATTTCTATCAACAAGTGTGTATGTACCCCTTCTCTCTTTTTTTATTTTTTCTAGTATTTTATGACTTTTATGAGAAAATTTCTGCCCTAGTTGTATGACAAGGAATCCGACATATATTTATAGCTGTTTGAGTTGAGATTACACCATGTCCATAGTAGCTCATGATCAATTTTTTTACGTGTTTAATTATACTTAAGAAATGTTTCCTTTTTCTTTTCTTTTTTTTTTTTTAAGTAATGAGCCAAACAAAATAAACCTTTTTATTTTACTGGTAAGTAATTTTGTATGAAGTTGAGACAACCATTTGTTCATCAAATAACTGGAATATATAAACATTAAATTATGTAAAACATATGTGTTTGTGTTTATATTGATATAAACACATTCACCTTGTTAATAAAATGTGTACATGTAATTTTTTTTTTATATAACATGAGATAAATAGAAAAAAAAAATAATCTGTTCTATAACGCCTACTAAATATTTTATATAATATACCAGGTGTTTTTTTTTTTTGTTTTTTTTTTTAACTTACATTATTTTTAATTTACCTTGGACTAATGTCTTCATCTTTGTTCCTGAGCCCTCTAGCCTTCTTCAGGCTTATTGTCAATCTGTGTAGACTTTTGGGATTTTAAAAAGCTGAACCTTTTAAATTGTTATTTTTCCACTGTCAATATCTTGTTTTTATTTAGTACTGCCCAGTTATTGCTTATCCTGTATCCATGGAGTCTGAGCTTGTACAACCCGGCCAATGTACTATGCCTAAATGTAATGTAAGGTCATCATCCTAGAATTCAGACAGAAGTTTTTCTTGTCTGTAATTATTTGCTCTATTAGTTATCTCCTTTGTATTAATAATAGCCGTGTCAAGCTCTTTACAAAGCTAGAAGGCAAAAACAGTGTGAAAGAGCAGACACTGTGGCAATAATAACTGCAAGAAATGTATTTAAAAATTATTGTATTAAAATATTCTTATAACCACAAAAATCAACAAAAAGTCCATTTATATCTGCTGTCATTTTTTTACAACATGGGTAAGCTATTATTAAAATAAGATTCTAATGGGCATAAAGTGGGTGACCGTTTTTCTATTGTTATTAAGTAATAAATTGATACCTCACAGAATCTTTCATTTTCAACAACACTAAGCTGAAGAAAGTAGCAAGAAAGGACTAGAAATAAACTGCACGAAAACCAAATACATGTTCATCAGTAAAAAGGGCAGCCCAAAATGCCAAATACAGGTCGGGGATACTAGAATCAAGCAGGTACAAAAATTTAAATAGCTGGGAAGTGTTATAACAGAAGACGGAAAGTGCGACATTGAGATCCAAAGGTGAATTGGCATGGCAAAGGAAGCATTCCAGAAGTTGAGTAAAGTATTAAGAAACAGGACAATCTTGCTAGAAACAAGGAAGAGAGTACTGGATTGCTACGTGCTGTCCGTCCTTCAATATGGCAGTGAATGCTGGACAATACCATCAAAGCTGAAGGAAAAGCTTGAAGCATCTGAAATGTGGTTCTACAGAAGGATGCTGCGGATATCATGGATCGAGCATGTGATCAATGATAGGGTCTTGGAAATGATGGAAACAAAAAGGAAATTAATACTGAGCATCAGTAAGAGACAGCTAAAGTTCCTGGGACACACAATGAGGAAGGAGGGCTTGGAGAATCTGATACTAACAGGCCATATAGAGGGGGGAAAAAGAGACAGGGGAAAGCAACGGATAACATATTTGAAGGACCTAATTAAGTGGATGACTGAATGAGGATTGCATGGTGTAACAGAAGGCGTACTCAGAGCCACTAAGGATAGGGAAACGTGGAAAGCCATGATCGCCTACATCCTGAAGGGACAGGGCACATAGAAGAAGATATATGCCAACTGTTTATAAGAAATTATAATCTGGATATAAAGTGGGGGATCAAATCTATATTATAATCAATATATAAACTGATCCCTCATTTTGTAGCCATGCTAGTTTCTATACATTTATATTATAGATTTATGGGCTTGAGCTGTTGGATGGCAGAGCAGGTTTTGGGTTGTGTAACAGGAGAAGGCGTGCCCAGAGCCACCAGGAATAGGGAGACGTGAAAGGTCATGATCACCTACATCCCAAAGGGACAGGGCACATAGAAGAAGTACAGTTGTATTAAGATGACATTCTACTGGACATAAAGTGTTGAATGAAATTGTATTATATACTGACACATTTTTTCAGAATCTAAAATTAAGTTGATATTCTGTTAGTGGACAGCTAAATTTAATTGACAGCAAGATAATGTTCATCTGCAATGGGTGGTAAGAATGGGACCCAAAAATGACTGAAGAGGAAGGTGCTGCCTCTGATAAGGCAAATACCAAGCAATGACATCTCTCTTATCAATAGACATATTTCTGAAAGTTTAGGATAAAAGCATTTTAATTATTTAGTACCAGTCACTTTTACATAATTGTTTTAAATACACATGGGATTTACTGGTATAAAAGTCATTCATTTATTATTAATTTCTTTTCATGTTGTACATCAAGCAGAAGGATACTGTGAATACTATGGGCCGAGCATTTTTTTTTTTTTAAATCGTATCACCCCGAGCAAGGTGGTAACGCCACTGATGTGCAGGGGGCTACATAAGAGTAAAGAGATTAAGTAGAAGAGAGTGAAGAGGAAGATGAACCAGTTAGAAAGGAGCAAGAGAAGGATGGGAATACAGGTGTGATGACAGTTGCAAAGGTGGAAAGAAAGGAAAGGATATACAGGGCGGTGAAGAAAGAACTAGAGTCAAGTGGTTAAGAGATGAGTATTGACATTGCATTTAAATTCCTGGAGGTTGTAGCCATCAGGAAAGCAAGAATATGGAAGCGAGTTCTACAGGCAGGAAGTGTGAGAAAAGAAGCTGAAAGAGTAGAATTGTCGTCTGCATTTGGTTAATGAAATTTTGGAGATGATGAAAACAAAAAATGCTTAACATCAGGAAAAGGCAGCTAAAGTTTCTGGGACATGTAATGACAAAAAAGGGTTTTGAGAATCTCACAGGTCAGATAGAGGGGAAAAAAGAGACAGAGGAAAGCAGCATGTAACATACTTGACAGGCTTGAGCAAGTGGGTGGCAGAGCAGGAGTATGAGTAGGTAACAGGAGAAAGCATGCTAAGTGCCACTAAGGATAGGGAGATGTGGAAGGTCATGATCACCTATGTCCTGAAGGGACGTGGCACATAGAAGTATTTGCCAAATATTTTTTGGCGGGTGGGGATCTTGAAATTATCTTTCTTCATTTTTGTTTTCTTTACTTTTGGTCTTTTTTTTTAATCTTTTTTTACAATCTGCCTCTGCAATAGCATATGAACTGAACATGATTTTAAATTGACTTGTTTATTCATAACACCAAAAATAAATAATATACATGGTGCGATTAGTAAATTGTCGCCATTTCATATTTTTAATTTCACAACACAAGCTCAGTGTGTTTGTGTGTCTGAGGACAGTGCAAGGAATTTGGAAAGAATTGGATGATATATCCAGTCAACATCATGGCGTTTGGAGTGATCACTAGTGGCAACGTTATGCCTTCATTTATCATCCCACAGTACCTCACTTAGCACACAGTTCTATATCAAGTGCCTTAATTAAGTAGTGCTGCCCTGGGACAATAGAGTGGCTGCTGGGAGACCCTATGTCTGAATTTAGTCTATAAAATGTCTATTGGTTTCAACCACGGTTTCCAGATGACTTCAGAATCTCCTGCAACTCTTCTAGAGGGTCTTCTTGCTAGTAAATGCTACCATAATTCTTGCCTTCAGTTCATCCTACAAGAAGTTGCTTAACTGCATCCCATACATAATAATCGAGTGGCATGCAGTCTGGGGAGTTAGGTGGCCAGATGTAAAGGGTGATGCGATTGCAAAAATTGACAGCCAGATTCTCTTGTATGTGTGGCATGGTGCAGGTAAACATTCAAAACAGAAATTTCCATGTTGCAATGTAAATTAAGGTAATTTTAAATAAAAAACAAAGTTAACATTGTTTCACTAGAATTTAAAAGGAAATATATTTCGTTTATGATTCAGATGTGATTCTCACAATTATTTCTAATGATAATCATTCTATCATTTGATTTCTCTCAACGCACAAATTCATAACTGCTTTCTCTTATTTTATTTAAATAGAAAGCATTGAAAGACACTCATTTAAAAAAAAAAAAAAAAAAAGATTTATCTTCTACATTTTAATATTCATCCATTACTTTATAACACATGACACATATCTGGGGCTCACTTATATAAACCATAAACAAACACACACATAGAGCAGAGAGAAGCAAAGTCAAGCTCTCCCACCATTCTGAAGATGAGATTCTGATCTCGAAATATTAATGAATAATAAATACGTAATACCCAACACCTTCTTCACCTTCCTTTTTTATACTAAACACATTGTGATAACCTTCTCGTACCTACCCATACACCTTATATACACAATGCTTCAAGCAAATTATAAAACTCTTTTAAATTTAATTGTATTTTGCTCTAAGGTATATGTTGTATTGAGCACATCTTTTAAAGAAAAGAAATGCCAAAGAACTTAAAATTCTAAAACTGTTGGTTCTCTTTAACTCAAGATATAGATATATATCGCCTGATCAGGAGCTGAATATAATGCACCGAAACACAACAGCTCTTGTGTAGCAAGAAAAAAAAGTCCGTTTTTACTATAAACTCCAATAATAAGAATATTACTATATATATATATATATATATATATATAATTTTGTCACTTAATTGAGTAGTCACTGCAACTTCAAAGTTTTGTGAAAGCACCATTGTGATGTCCTGACTCGTCAAGAGTTATTTTTCAATCTACTTGAAAATTTGACCATTTCGAGAATAAGCCCTGACTAGTGAGGACGTCATAATGGTGCCTTTCCAAACATTTGAAGTCAGCATGACTCTGCTCAGTTAAAGAACAAACTTCTCTACATTAATCCTATTGATACTCGATCTTAATATCAAGCACTTTATGATAAAAAAAAACCTGTTTGCCAAAATATCTTTTTATCAGTAAACCACGGAAAAAACAATATTGGCACTAAGCATCATCACAACTATCTAATATATATATATATATATATATATATATATATATATATATATATATAAGAAAAATTAAGGCAGACATGTTATTTCATGGTAAATTGGAAGTATAGTCCTATTTCAGGCGAATCATCATCAACTTTCGTTTTTATTTTACAGGATTTTACAAAGGATTTTTTGTGTAAAATCCTTTGTAAAATAAAGACGGAAGCTGATGATGGTTCGCCTGAAATAGGCCTATACTTCCAATTTACCATGAAATAACATGTCTGCCTTAATTTTTCTTATATATTTGCTCTATATGTATTCATATACATATATATTTAGAGCTCTCTTAGAGAGTTATCCTACCACTGTATGTACAGGATACTCCTTTGGATTCTTCTATACTCACACTGTATGCTATATATATATATATATATATATATATATATATATATATGTGTGTGTGTGTGTGTGTGTGCGCGCCTTGGGAGACCTTAGTATTTTTTTACAAACTATAATGATGTATTGTTTTCCTTTTTTTTTTTTTAAGTCAATATATGTGAATAGTTTTGTTTTTCATATAGCCTGTCCTTTCAGGATGTGGGTGGTCATGGTTCTCTACAACTTCCTGTCCTTTTGTAGCTCAAAGTAATTTTTAGCCCTTTACTATCCATCCATGTTATGGCAACCTTTTGCTGAAGTTACTCACCATCTTCTTTTGTCTTTGCCTTGTGAATGATAAATTCTTCAAGTCTCCTTTCCTCCTTATTTGTTCCAGAAATTCTGTTTCTAATTATTTGCAACAGTTTCTTCAGAGTTTCTATCCTCTTTAAAACTTCCTTGTTAATCACATGCACTTTTCATTGATTTTCATTGACTTCATTATTATAACCATATCTCCGTTATTTCAAGTCTCTTCTTCAACTATAAAGAGATATCCACTGGCATATAGTAAAATTGATATCACAAGCCAGTTTGACGCTCTATTCTTCATTTCTAAGGACATTTTCTTATTTTTTTAATACACTGCTTGGTTTCTGAAAGTCACTTTTGCCTTTTCTATGCTCCTTTGGATGACTGTCTCTCACTTTCTACTCACTTTTTTTACATCACCCAAATTTATTAAATTTCTGCACCATGCATCAATTACATGAAAAGAAAAAATAATGAAAGTATATGTCCCCACACCCACCCTTGTATATACAAGGGTGGAGTAATAAATATGTAGCCTGGTATGCCATTATTAGTTGAGTGTCAATCTGAAATTTTCACACTTAATTAATCCTCTTCTTTGACAATAAAAAATAAATACTTGATATAAAATAAATGCTATTTTTTCATTAAGTTACAGTTTTATATGCTGGTACTTCAATATAATTTCTGAGATTGAAAATACTTGGAATAACAAAATCTACGACATCTTCCTTGATGAATTACAAATTAACATCAAGAAGATAATTAGAGAACTAGAAAGGATTATTATGAAAATAAATAGACATATTATGTTGTTATTATTCAATGAAATATGCTTGAATAAATATATATATATAATTAATTCCTCACCAGTGACAGCTTGGAGTTTCATGCACAGCACAATCTTCTGGAAGATTGCATTGTGCATGATGCTCTCAATGATGCTACTGGTGAGAAATAATATATCTATTTATCAATATATACTTAATAGCTCTGTTATATTACTTCAAGCAGTATTTTATTAACATCAGCACTCAATTTACAATATTTTTTATATAAATATCACTACAAAAGTAGCTATTTTATGTTAACACTACTCATGTCTTATCAAGCGATGGTGCTGATTTCAAGTTGAAGAGTTTTAAAAGGTTCAAAACTATTATATTATTCACTCTACTTTGTGGCTTACGGCCATATCACGTTGAATACACCGGTTCTCACTTGACCACCGAAGTTAAGCAACATTGAGCCTGGTCAGTACTTAGATGGGTGACCACTTGGGAATACCAGGTGCTGTAAGCTTTTAGTGATGGATGTGTGTTGTGGTGCAGTGGATATCGGCTCGGAAAGAGAAATTAGTGAGCCGAGTTCAAATTCCAGTTGAATACCCTGCATTCACTTAAGCACTGGTACCCTTGGGAAAGGTATTAATCCATCCCTTCCCTCCAGTTATGGGTTAAATAACAGGGTAGGACTTGGGGACCTTGCCCAAGTCCTACCCTGCACAAATCCCAATGAATGTTGATACTCAAAAAGAAAAAAGTATTACTAGACACAAATCTTATATAAAAAACAACAATAAATTGTTGAAAGAAAAAAAAGGTATTATCAGCAATAAAAAAATAAATTTTAATTAGCAATAAATGACCCGCCGAGGTTGATATGCCATAAAACATAACAACCAACCAACTCAACTTTGTACTGAGCATTTTTTTAAGAATAGTATTTTGGCGTTCAAACGGTTGATCATGGTAGATGATGTAATCTCTTCCAAAAACTGTAACTAAGGTCTGCTCAGCATAGTTGTATATAATATATATATATATATATATAAAAACCATGGATGGGGTGTGTGTGTGTGTGTGTGTGTTAAACACAAATGTGCCTAAGCAGAAGTCTGTGCCAGGGATGTATTAACTAACCCAGTAGGTAAGAATATGGACAAAAATGAGAGTATCTGCCATATGCAGATAATTTTACATATATATATATATATATATATATATAAAGGATGAAATTTTTATTTCTTAATCCAATAGATTTTAGTTATTTTTAGTGGATACTCATATTTAATGGAGTAGATTTATTTTCCTCTACCAGCCCAAATATTCAATAAATTTTATTTTCTCTAATAAGATTTCATGAATATTCAGGCCAGGAGACGAAAATAAATTAAGATCCTGCTTTCATGAATAAATGGAAATCCATCCATATATTTAATGATGCTTAATACCAAAATTACTGGGGTTTTTTTTGTTTTATTTTTTTAGTAGTTTACTGGTAGAAAGGCTTTTTAGGCAAGCATGTCTTTTTGTCATAAACTGCTTGATATCAAGATAAGACTAGAGCATTATTAAAATTAATGTGGGCAATTTTGTCACTTAGCTGAGCAGTGTTATTTCAGTCATGCAGAAAAGGCAAATGACCCTGATGAGTGAGTGGAAACATTAAAATAATGCCATCCGAAAACTTTGAAGTCGGCATCTTGGGTAGCAATCTTTCTTTTATACATGTTTCATTAAATGTGAGGACTAGGAACATTTTATAAGTTTTTCAGTTTTTCATTTCTGGAGACTAAGGGAGTGTAGTCCATAGTAGTTAACGCCCCAAGAATTTTTGGTCTATTCCTTAGACATTTTAATGTCTTTAATATTTTTCCGTGTTTATATTCTAAGCTGTGTTGCATTGGAACAGTGGTAATTCTGTGTTGGAGTGTCTTCAAGACATGCTCCTTAAGCCGAATTAATGTATTCATTTTTATTTTATCCCAGGCTGTATCAAGTAACCTTACTATTAATAATTTTTGTACTGCATTTCAGTGAAACAGATGTTGCCTAAATATTTTTAATTAAAATATATTAACTTCTTATATTACCAGGAGGCAGATGGGTAATAAAGTTTGTATATTTATCTCTCCCACACACACACACACATATATATATATATATATATAACACATATAATAAAATATTACTTATCTCTCTCTCTCTCTCTCTCTCTATATATATATATATATATATATATACACACACACACACACATATATATATATATATATATATAACACATATAATAAAAATAATAAAATATTACTTATATATACACATGCTGTATTTTACAACATATAAGGCACACTTTTTCTTTTTTTTTTTTTTTTTTAACTAAAAATATCTTTTTAAATTCACCTGCACCTTATATGCCATATGTAGGTTTAAAATTCGTGAGAGTCAAAATAGTTACCTAGTAACTTCTATTAGCTTAAACTTTCGAGCAATTTTCATATACCTATTGTCATTATTTAAAATGCTATTATGCATATTAAAAGTGTTATCATTGCCAATATTCATGATATTAATTTCATCACGTTTAATAGTACTTTGTTTCACTAAAATTATATGCAATAAATTCAAATTATCTATTTGTAAAATATATTTGTTTGGTAAATTTTTTTTCTTGCAATAACTTCCAGCTGCATTAGTTCAATACAATCATAATTGTAAGTATTTAATAGGCTGTACCATTTACTAATAATTTTACTAATTATGAATTTTTTCTTGATTTGCCTTACTGAAATACGGGTGCATCTTATACACCGTCAAATACAGTACGTGTATATTTTATTTTGAGATTTTATTGAGTGGCACATGTATAACCAAAAGTTTAATATAAACATACACTTAAGTCTCTGACAATTGGTTCTGTTATTGGGAAAATCTGATTGTCATGTTGTTAATATATCTAAAGACCATACCTTTCACTCAATATGTGGCGCCATTCGTATAATATTGAGAATTATATTTAAAAAGAAGAAAAATCAATAATAACCTTCATTTTAATTTAATTTGAATTGCATTCAATCAAATGATTGTTTATTTATATATATATATATATATATGTAATGAGTTGAATATATGGTAAAATCTGACCAGATGATTGCATAAGTAAAGAACAAGTAGGAAAAGTGTCTTTAATCTAAAATGTTTCTTCAGAAATTTGTTTATAAGACCCGAATTAAACACATTTTTAATGTTTTAGTTCTTCAAAATGTCGTAACACGTTTTGTGCTACAAGGCAATTGTCGATGTTTAAAATTGTAAAACCATAACATTTGACCCTGATGATGAACGATGATGTTTGAAAGTACTCAGTTAACCTATGGACAATATTTGCATAAATATAATTTGGAAATAAAAAGCCTCATTAGAAAATATGAGAAAATACAAAAAATCTACATGACAGAGTTGTCTCTATCGTCTAATATGTGTTTAAAAGAAAAGATGCTGCCAAAATATATATATATATATATATATATATATATATATATAATACTACATTTAGGCACAACTCTGAATTTCATGCATTATGCAATCATCAGGTGCATATTTATGTATCTGCGTATATACACACACACACACACATATTTACATATATGAGAGATAGACAACAAATATTTTTATACAGGTTTCATTGAATGTGATGGACAAGGAAAATATTGTAATTTTTTTTGTATTTCTATTTATTTTTTCTAATGCTCTTATAGTTTCCCTTAGTTTCAATAAAAGAAAAAATGAAAAAAAATCAGTCACATTCAGTGAAACATGTATAAAAGAAGATTGCTATCAGGACATATGATTGGATATTTGAGCAGTAATTCTTCTCTAATACATATTTTAAAATGACTAACAAGATACTTGTTAAGTAGTTGATTTGTTTCATATTTGTTTTTCTTTTGTGCAAATAAGATTTTTTATTTTGGATTTAGTG
The DNA here is from genome assembly GCA_037127315.1 of Ascarosepion bandense. Lineage (NCBI taxonomy): Eukaryota > Metazoa > Mollusca > Cephalopoda > Sepiida > Sepiidae > Ascarosepion > Ascarosepion bandense. The sequence goes on from JBBBDQ010001582.1 coordinate 950,387, forward strand.
CGTGTAGAAATTGTCTCAATGATTATTTGTCCCAATCACTTTAATCCATAGCCATTTTCAAGGATTTTGATTGTGCTCTTTTAACTGATGTGTCAATGCCGAGCAGTAAACATATTAATTCTTAAATATGGCCTGTACATTATGATCCTATTGATAGCACTTTTAACTCTTAAAACCTTCATAAATGTTAAAAATCCTGGTCTTCAGAAGTTCTTTTGGCATTACTTATACTTTCATGTTATAAAAGAAAGTATAGCATGTGAGTGTGGTGGATAAAGAGTTACCAAAGTTCCAACCCACCCTGTCGACATTTATAAAAATCCTTTGCTTATCTAAGATCTGTACTGAATCACTGTTTCAAAATTTGAGTCCGAACTTATGATAATTTTATGATAATTTTTTTGTTTTAATTAATAAGATATTTAAAGAAAGCACTCCTTACCGTTTAATATAGAATCACTTTTGATAGATCATAACTTAGGAATGTTTCTGTAAATGTATCTGCTGCTCAGACCACACTTAATCGTTGAGTTATTGCAACCATTCTCAAATAGTGGGCAGTGCAAAGATTCAAAGGGGGTGGTGTACTGAAAGCAGAGAAGCATCAAAGCCAAAAAAAACTTTATAAAATCTATGACAAGATCTAAGTTACAACCACTTCAAACATATGAAGCTAAAGTTCAGACAATCGTATCAAGATTCTTGGTTACATAAGCTATTCCTATCCGTTAGCCTGTACTGTAGACTAAAGCCATGATGTACTTTATTGCCACCATTATATCACGTTTAGTAGAGCATGACCTCAATGCAGTCGCCCGCTTTCTTTCTCGGTGAAAAAAAATAAATAATAATAGTGAAAATTGCACAATATGGAAATCTAAGACAATCTCAGTACCTTGAAAAGTTGGTATCCCTATATCACACATCTATTCTGTTAAAACTGTGAAGACAAAGTAATCAGTCAGTGCAAGGGTATATTAATTGTAAACTTTTCCATTTATGATTAATAAATATAGTTTTTACTTAATAACAATATCACCTAACTGCTAAAATGAATACATACTTTTAAAAGATTTTAAACTTTATAAATTAAACAAATTAATTTTTTTTAAAAATGTAGGCATTTCTTGTAAAATTCATTATTCATCAAAAAATAAATTTCTTAAGACAATGGTGTCTATAATCTTATTCACAAAAAGCAATTAAAAGCTTTTCTAAAGAATTTTTTTATTTTATAATGCAGAGCAGAATTTCTCAGAATCCAGTTTACAAAAATAAATTGATGATTTAATTTTTCTTGTGCTTATAATTAATATAAACATTAAGGGCTACAAAATTTAATACATGTGTGTGGTAAATTGTATTTATGCTTAGTGCCAAGATTGTTGTTTTTTTTGTTTTGTTTTTTTTTTTTTCTTAGTAGTTTACTGGTAGAAAAGCATTTTAGTCAAGCAGGTTTTTTGGCAACAAACCCCATATAAATACAAAAAAAATGGGGAAACAACAGCAAGAAATATAGAAACCCTGAAGAGTGAAGACATCACAATAATGCCTTCACGAAACTTCAAAATCAGCATGACTGAAACAACACTGCTCAGTTAAGTAAAAAACCTCTCACATTAAAAAATATATATATATATATATATATATATATATATATATATATATATATATAGAAATTATAACATGGATATGTTATAATAGCACTACAAAAGTAGCTATTTTGTTTTGACACTTTTGTAGTGCTATTGTAACATATCCATGTTATAATTTCTGAATAAATATTATTAGCTCTACTTTGTATTGAGCACTTTTTTAAAAACAGTGTTTCTTTGGACAAGGAATATTATTCCACCCATACTTGTGTATGTGTGTGTATGTATATATATATATATATATATATATGTGTGTGTGTGTGTGTGACAAATACAGGTAGAAATATTTATGTCTGTCATTAAATTATACAAACAAATTGAAATGAACATCTGATGCAAAGGGCTGGTAAGAGAAACGTGCAGCCTTTTGATGTCATTTTCGTGACACTTGTATTTAAACTGAATATTTTTTAATAAATGTACTGTTTATATTTTAAATGAATAAACATTTTGGACTTGAAATTTGATCATCTTGCCTTCAGTGAAGCTTCAATAGTAATAAATAAAATTAAATATCCTCCTGTGGATTTTGTGGAAATTATATCCACTCTTCAGGAGACCTTAAGATAAGCAAAATCTTTATTTTATTTATTACTCTATATTGTCTACTAATATATGCTCTGTATCTTTATATTGGGCATTAGAACAACAAAAACAACTCACCTCAAAAATTTTATCTACCAGAATTACTCTGGTCAGCCATTTTTTTTCAATTTTTTTTTTCTTCTTTCCTTTGTGAAATGCCATTTTTATTATTGTTATTAAAAGCAGGGATTCATACTTCTTGGTATTCTCTTTTACATCGGGTGTTATACAAATTTGACGTTAAACTCATAAGAGGAGCAACAAGATTGATTGCTTCATAATACACAAAATGTAATGTAAATCTTATTTGCATCAACTCATATTTTGGCAGTGACAAGGCATTTAACTGCAGGCTTCATGGTTTCCATTACCTGGAGATTAATCAGAAGTCATTGCTCCCAAAATAAGAATGGGTGTAGTGCTTTAGCTAAGGATAGATGATAGCGAAGAATAGTGAAATTGTTTTTGTGTGCCAAAAATAAAGCAGGTGAGAAATTTAGTCAGCTTCCTGGGTTATTTATTTCTTTCTTGACTCCAAGCATCTTTTGTGAGTTAGTTTATGGCCTGTTATCAGAAAATGGTGGCAGTATTTAAATCTTTTTGTAATTGTATAATTTAAATACAATGCTTTGCAAAATAACTACCTGTTTATCTGTGAAATGAGAGCTATAATCCAAAGTATATTGATCCAAAATAAACTATGGCGTTCTTACTTGCTAAGCTTAAAATAAGAAAATTCAATTTCCACTATGTTATCAGAAGAGAAACATTTGACTAACATGAATTACATTCTGTCTCTTTGGTTGCAATAGATAGAATCCATTTTTGTGATGATTGTATTTCACCACTAAACCATGTTGAAATAAATGATTTTCAAATTACTGACATTGCCTCACTATTGTCTCTTTCTCCATGATGATGACAGGAGGGAGATATATATATATATATATATATATATATATACACACACACACACACACAAACAAAACAGTCTTATTATAATGGAGAGGAAATAAATAAATATATATATATATATATATATATATATATAATAATATCCCTCACCAGGAGAATGACTTGGATTTCCATGCACAATCTTCAAGTACTGGGTAAAGACTGACCATTATGTAATTTAAGTTTTAATATGAATATCTGGTTAACTCAATGCTAGTGCAGCCCATATATAATACAGGGATTACATTTTTTTTGCTTTTTTTTAATGTTGCATAAAATAAACAGGATTGTTTATATATTTATATATATATATATATATATATATATATATATATATATGGGTGTATGGTTAGAAGATAGTTTTTTTTTTTTTTTTTTTTTTTAAGACTCAGGTTCAAATCTCCCTATGATTGATTTTGTCAGGATGACTTTTTGGTGTTATCAGTTCCAACATATGCCACTTTTGGAAAGTGCCTGAAAACTATGCCACTGATTGACTTGAGTCTTGTGAGTGGAATTGGTAAGGTAGAACTATCAGGAAGCTGTTAATGATTGTGCTTGCAAAAATTGATCAGTGAAATTAATTGACACAAAATGTCTGTCTTTAATAATATTTGCCATAAAGAACATTTACACACACACACACACACACACACACTTATATAATTGTGCATTTTATATAAAACTAAAAGAATGTGAAGAATGACAGTGAAACAAAAGATTGCATTTAATGTAATGTAATGGACATTAAAAAAAATGTTTTGTTGTTTTTATCCCCATATCATTTGCAACAGGTGATCTTTTGTATTATTTGTCATGACCAAGGATATTTTGTTTTTATTTCTTTTACAATTGACTTCACCAGGTTGAGATTACAATGATAACAATTTCACTTACTGAGACTTATAAAATACAAATCAAAGTTTTATCAATGCTGACCTTGGATTACCCACCAGCCAAAGGACAGACTTAAGGGTGGAGACAGTTTTAAAACACATCCTTTTAGTCATATAGTTTTAATGATTAAAAATATTGATTTATCTAATATCTAAAAAAGTTGGTATATATGTTTATGTCAAAACCTGAAAATTAAATATATAAAGTTAATTGGTGCGGACAAATATTACACAAAACTGCAACATCAAATAAATGCAGTTTTTTTTGTTTTTTTTTAAATTTTTATTTTTATTTTTTTTTTTTTTTAGCAATATGTTTCTTATATCTTGCCCAACTTAGATATTTTGTTTAATGGAAATAACTAATTTGTGCATTTAACTAATTTGCACATTGAAAAGCTAAATTTAAAAAAAAAAAGTAGCTGTGTGCTATTCTTGGTTTACAGTCGTCATATGTCAAAACACCAGTTCCCATATAATCACTGAAATTAAGCAATGTCAAGCATAGTCAGTAGCTAGATGGGTGACTGCTTGTAAATATCAGATACTGTAAGCTTAGATGTGTAGGTGCTGTAATGGTTGATGGCTTGGAATTTTTAATCGGAGAGCCAAATTCCAATTGCAGTTCAGTTTGTTTCACTCACTTACACACAAATACTCTTTGAATCCACCTCTTCTAACTATGGGGTAAGAAACATATCACTAAAATCACTATTATCTAAAAAAAAAAAAATACAAATTTCTTACATATTTGTCTATACTTCTGAGATAGTATTTAAGGACACATGGATAAACGCATTGGTTACATCCAGTGACTTAACCCAAAAAGCTGGAAGTTCAGTACAGCAGTGGTAAACAAATAACTTAGTTGAGTTAAAGGAAGATAACTAAGACATCCGGAAGTGGTATGGCTCATGGAATGAGAACAATATTGAATAATACCTTTTATTTCAATCACTGAGTTAGATTCTTCTCAAGAACACATAGCTCAATGGATCAAGTGACTTGACTCAGAGTTGTGTGTTCAATACCTGGCTACAAATACCTGTCACCTGTGGGGAACAAGACATTTAAAGAATTGAGTTAAAGGAAGATAATTAAGACATCTAGAAGTGGCAGGACTCATGGGATGAAAACAATATACCCCACTGATTGAAGTAAAGGGTTTAGTTCAAAATTCAAATCACCTGAGGAAGACGAGAGCATACAACAGCCGAAACGTTGTGAATATGGCAACAAAGATGAGGACAACAGTCCAAACAATGTAAATAGTGTAAATAATTACCTCATCTCTTATATAAAGACAGATATTGAAGGTGAATATGGCAATAAAGATGAGGACAACAGTCCAAACAATGTAAATAATGTAAATTTCTTACAATCTAAAAATATTTACTGGCTTTTATCAACCTGCAAAAAATTGATAATTTACAGAAAACAAATCAGTCAAGAAATCAGAAGAATTGGAAGTTTTATTCTCTTTCTAAATAAAGGCTTTTAGAACTGAATTTTCTAGTTATTCATATAAAGCTACTTTTGGCACAGGAAACGATAACCGCTTCAGTATTTAGATGGCAGCTTGGATGTAAATAGATGGAATGTATAAAGGAAACTATGTAATGTTGATTTATTTATTTAATCATATATTTTGAAACTGTAGCATATATTATAAATATGTGCTACATTTTCAAAATATAATTAAATAACTGGGAAAGTGTTTCAGATTTATGAACATGCTTTAATTATGGCAATTTTGGTAATATCTTTTCATGAGAAATTCACTTCTTAAACAAGTATGTATTACAATGGAGCAAAGGAATTTGACCCATGCAATGCGGGTTTGGCTCCTCAACAATAGACAATCTACAAACAATAGCTGAAATAATTAGAAAAATGACAAACTATTTTGTTTAGATTTGTTTGTCTATGAGAAGGTTTCTGTAGAATATGCAACAATCTATAACACATTACAAGAGTCTTGTATTAATAAAAACTACATGAGAATTATCAAAAACATATACAATAACATTGCTGCTGAAATACATGAAATATTAGGGGAAAAAAAGAAAAGGATGCAAGGAGAGACAACTTCTTTTAAGTTATTTGCAGTAGGACTTGAAAATGTTTTCTGGAAAATGAACTGGAAAGGAACAAAAGTAAATATAAATGAAGAATATTTATACTGTTTATGACTTCCTGATGGCGTTGTACTAATATAAGAATCATTGGATCAATTACAAGGCATGTCAAGAGATCTGAATCTATGATACAATGTAGATTTAAGAATCAAAAGAAATAAAATTTATGTTCAGGTGTATAACATTCCAAAAAGAATTTTGAAAACTGGAGAACAATGATGAAAATTAGGAAGATGAAGTAGAAAAGGTTCAGGAATACGTAGGACAGGTGAAAATATTAAAAGATCATGGAAAAAAAATTAAATGAAGTGTAATGGTATCATAGAAAGTTATTTTGTTAAGCATTAGTATTAGTTTTTTTTTTTTTTTTTTTTTTTTTTTAAGGAGTTAAGTTTAAAGATTAAGTTTAGATTGAAAATTGTATATGGACAAGATGCATGGCACTAGTCGATTATTAAAATCATCATACCATCAAATAAGACCTTCATTTACTTCAAATGGAAATTATGCTGAACAATTTAGCTATATTATGATGGAATGTGTTATACAGTGCAGTAGTTTTAGTGTGATTTTCAATAAACAATGTAAATTTAAAACATTCTGTCTGATAATTTGTGCCTGGCGTTATTATGTTGTTATATACACTTTTATCAATTTTTGTTTTTATTAATTATGATCTAACAAATCTTATTCATTGTCTTTTTTGTAATTGTTTACATTTTTGTTACTGTATTTGATATTTTGCCTGTGATGATTCATAATTAGAATTCTGTTTTGAATATGCTTTCCATTCAATGTATCTTGGATTCATTTTGTAAATACAATTTTGAAGTCAGTTTGTAAGCAAAAACCTGCAAAAACTAGGTATTTTTATACATTTTTCAGATGATCTTTCAGACTAAATGCTAAAAATTTGGTAAAAGCCATGAATTTAATTTTGTGTGTCAGTACGGATCACATCAAGCTGCAGCTTTCGCACCGAGTGCAATGTTGATTTTCTAAAGAAAGTGAAAAATCAACCAACTCTACTGTCAGTATTTTACTAATAGTAGAATATTGGATGAATTACAAGGCATGTTAAATGACCTGAATAGAGAACTTCACAATAAGGTATTAAAAGCGAACGGATAGAAAGATAAAAGTAATGCTCAAGTTAATGTTTGAAAAAAAAGATAATGAAAACCAAAGATGAAAAACTGAAAGTTGTCCAGGAATGCATATATAGTGTAACCCTGATATAAGAGAGTTGTTGGGACCGGGTAACCGTTCTCTTATATCCGGGTTTTGTCTTTTTATATATATTACCACAGGCTCTAATTTGGGACCAGAGAAAATCTCTCTTATATCCGGGTTATACTGTACTTAGGACAGGTAATATTACAGAAATACCATGGAAATGAGGCAAAATGATGTATATCAATAGGGGTAGGAAGCATTTCACAGAAATAGAGAGAGAATGAAAAGCACTTGGCCAGTATGCTTACGACATAAACTGTGTAATGAATGACAGCTCTTACGTATAGAGGGAATGTAAAGAAATTATGGGTTATTTGTAGAAGGCGTAATCTTTCACATCATCAGCTAGTGTAGAGACATCTCAATTTCAGTCAAGACTGTTTTAGTTGTTGCCATAGAAGGGTATGACTATACAACCAGGAAATTCTAATTCAAATTGCATTGGCAGGACTAACATTTTGCATGGCAAAAATAATCACCTACAGAGTACTAAATGTTAATATAATATCAAACTTCTTAAATACATTATAGATGGTCAGATATTTCTATATTATAATAGGTTGTTTTTTATTCATTTATTACTTTTACTATTATCTAAGAGGCATGGTTAGTATAAACATTATTGGTTCATTAAATGGAAACTTTAGTTAATTTGCACACATGCCATTGGGAATGGCACAAGTTTTTGTTTCCACTCCAGCTATGTGCTAGTGAGGTAGACTGGACTCTCTAGCTTTGGATGGCAAGCAGTCTAGGAGAAAGAATTCACTGAATTGCAATCAATGGAAAATGCAATGGGAAAACCACTCTACTATCTTTCCCAAGAAATGACAATTCACAAATAGCTTGTATGGGGAGTCATGTTCATGTCCTGAAGAGACATTATATTTAAATTTAAAAAAAAAATACATTTAATTTTTCTTTCGTAACTAAAATATATTGCAAATGATTTATTTAAAAAAAGATATTAAAATTAACTCTAGAACAATTGACCATTTTGTAGTCATACTGAAAAAAAAAGGTCAGTCATTTTAACTGCCTAGCAACCACACAAAACAAGATAGAAATAAACACTGAAAAGTAAATTGAGTTGACAGCACTAATTAAGAGGAAATTTCAAATTGGGTCTGGCTGTCTCTGACCAGCAGAAGCAGGAAAGACAGATATGGGGGTAGGGTTACTCAGGCTCTTAAAAGTAGCAGCTGTGACAATATGAAACTATTTAATGTCTTATGTTCTTTCAGAGAGGAAAAGTGATGTGGCACATTTCTCTTTGACGCATATAAGGTAGAACTTTTAATGAGAAGGAAAAGAAAAAACACTTATAATTTCTCAACATTGTCATTTTTATGTTTAATTGATAAGAATCACTGATAGTTAATGGTTTATTCTGCTAGTTAGTTCAATCTGTTACAGAAGGCATTACTTTTTCACTAAGCCCACTTCTTTCTCTCTCTCTCTCTCTCACACACACACACACACAGAGGAAATTATGTCAAATCCATATAATGGAAAGGATAATCCAAAAAGTTTATCTAATTAATATAAAATATTAAATGGATAAAATAGAGAACTCAACAGATATATGGTTCATTTATATACATGTGCACATGTTGTTGTATGTGTTTTTCTAATTTTTGTGACATTTCTGGTATGATTGCTACATTTTAATGCTAAGTTGTATACTTCTCAACCCTTCATCTAACCTGACATCACTACAAGTAAATTAATTTCTGAGCTAACCCTGTTTATTTTTTTTTTAAATTTTCTGAATTAAACCATTTGATATTTCACAATCTGAGGAGATGGGTGCTTATTTACCTGATGAAATAAATCAGGATTTATAATTGCTTTAAATATGTGTTACATTTTCTTTTCTCTGTGTTGTGTGTGTGTGTGTATATATACACACACACACACATAATTTTTGTTAAATGACACAGTGTTATGGTTAATTTTTTTAACATCATTTCATTTTTCATGTGATCTTATTTTTTTTCTTTTCAGAACATAGATTATATAGAAATTGTCTGAATGTCTTATTTATCCAAGCATTTTCAGATATACTTTTATCCATTATCAAGGATGAATTTTCCTTTTAACTAAATATATGAATTGTTTTACATATGTCTTTACAGTTATAAGAATGTTTTATTTTCCAAACACTATCAGTTCATTGTGGCCATGTTCATAGCTAATATTATTGAGTGTTGGCTTCTTTTTTATTAATAATGCTACCATTATTTTTAGTCATTCTTTTTCTTTCTTAACATGTGGATGATGCTATTATATTTGTATTATCAAAAAGTATGTTACGGACAAAGTTTGGTTGATCTCTAATATGTATTTAATTGAGAACTAATCAAGCTATGGTCAGCGTGATATAATGTGAGTCTTGTTAAACATGTTGTAGTACATCCAATGTAATTATTTACAAATTTGGATTGATCAGGAACACTGTTCCTTAAAGAACATGTAAATTTGTAAGTATTATTGGTTCTCTGTCATTTAGACCTCTTGCAGGGGAATTATTATTTTTGACAATGATGTTAGCAGTTTCAAATCTTTTGTAATAGATAATTTAATTTTGTTTTTGTCAACTGGTGTTGTGTATTTCTTTATAAAGTTTCTAAGTGAATATTCATCTTGCTTATAGTTACTATGCATTTGATTTTTGTAGAAAATATTTTTATTTTGAAATATTACATTTTATGTGGCACAAGTCCAAGTGGGGGTAGGGAAAGGTTGGTCATCACTGACTATTCTACACCTAGTTAATTTGGTTTATGACTCAGTCATTCATTAAAATGAACACTGCAAGAACTCATTAATTGCCATTCAATCCAACACATACCTTAATACTGCATATTCACATGAATCCTACTGAAACATCCATGACATGAAAATATATACAATTGTTTTGTTATTTTAAATATAAAAATGTGTAAAATTATGACATGACCTGAGGAGGGAGGGAATGTACCCAATAATGAAAACAAAATACAACATAACATTCAAAATAAGAATGTTAGTAAGACCCATTCACCCCACAGAAAAATGACAGAGCGTACTGTATTCTGCCACTAAGCAGAATCAAGCAGCTTGCTCGCTAGGAGCAAGGAAGAGACAAAAAGAATTATCAAAGGCTGATGGAAGAAACAAACTAAGATGGTTGGGAATCTTGATATTCATCACAACAAAAGTGAATGCCAAGTGCAGGTTGGAAACAACAATTACTCAAGAGATGGGGTCCAACAGAAATCCCCCCTATTATGTCAAAAGTTGACTAAAAAAGAAATCAAGACTGACTCCATTCACACAAACTAAACTTTACCCATCTTTTGTTGAAATCGGCTGATAAAAAAAAGCACTTTCTGTTGGTTCTGATTTTCCTCTTGAGCTTATGCCAAAAGAATCCAACCAGATCCTAATGAAAATAATATTCACATTGAAATTCCATTCCTTCATGTTATCCGCCATCCTAACCACAGTTGACAACATCAGAAACACCGTCCTTCTCTAGGGCGTTATTGCATGTGTATTCAAGATCAATGGATAGATGTGAGCCATCGACTTGCTGACATGATCCTAGAACAGGTGCAATTGAGAACAGTGGAGGAAGGTGTTCATGCAGCCACTTCTTCCAAACCAAGGTCACTCTACCCAGCCCACTCTGAAGCCTACACTATTCAAGGATAGTGTGTTCCAGGTCAATCCTCCAGGTAAGCAAAAACTTGGGATTACTGTGGTAAATTGCTGCTGGTGCTCAGGACCAGAAAGAGTGCAATCTGGTTGCCAACAAGCTGAGATGCTCACAGAGTGGGTCCAATGCTACACCCATCCACTAGTTCCCAATACGAGGTTCTTCTAGGCCATGAAAGGTCACTGAACCATGGAGTAGCATGCAAGGCTTTACAACACTCATGGAAGAATTCTGACTATTTCTAGCTCTATCTACTGGAAAAAAAGACATGCTCTGTCCAGTCATTGGGCTCATACACCACAACAACCTGAAATAAACTTGTTTTCATAGCAATATCGGCTACAATCAACTGGCCTCTCACATCAACATAGACAAGTCTATCCTCATCCCCAGGATATGCTTCATCAGCAAGGAAACACCTCTGGCCTGCTGGTCTAATGTACTGAATAGACAACAAGGTCACTAGAGGACACATGAGCATTGGCAATCCAGTTGGCATCCATATGAAACATTACTTTTAGTGTCATGTGAAGGGTGGAGCAAACAGGGACCTTTGCAGAACAGAGATTTTGTAATTTTTTGAGTTAGTGGGACTCATTCTAATGTTGGGGAATGAGTCCTTGGCAGCAACCAGGAAAATGTAAACCTTGAGTTTGTTGCCAGAGTTTCTTATGAGTGTGATGACTCTGGAAGCATCTGGTAAGTTCTTGGGATTTTCTGTCAACTGAGGTAAACTTAGTCCTCAGCCATGTCAGCTGGCACCCCATGGACAGTCATCCTTGTCCTTTGGATGCCTTTGTATTTCATCTGAAGTCAGACTGATTTTGATATGAGTAAACTACCTACCAGCTGTTTGGCCTCATCTTCTGTTGCCAGTAGAGTATACCACATAGCATTAGACTGCTTGGCCAGCATTTTTGGCCCTGTTTTTAAACTCTTCAAAGCATCCTCCATTGTATCCCTGCTGACCTCAATCAGTTTCCATGTTTTTATGTTGGTAGTCAGCAGAAGAATTACCCTGGTTGCTGCAATATTTAAAACCTCAAGAATGGCTAAAAACTCATTCCTGTTCACATATTGTTTGCTTTTTTTGTGGGTGGAGGTTGTTCCACCTGTTTTTCTTCCACTGGCTGGGGAGAATTTTCCACGATTTTATCAAGCAATGTATAATGCATGAATGTGTGTGTGTGTGGATTTTTGTAGAAAATTTTAATTTTTTTTTTTTTTCTGTATGTTCAGTCTTGCTATTGGTTACCTTAGAAAAAGTCTAATATGGTAATCTATAAATAGGTTTGAAAAACCATTATTAACAAGCATTTGTTTCACGTTGTTCTTTAAAGAAAAGTGGGTGAGAGGATAAATTCTCATGTGCTCTCATAAGGAAATTTTTTGACAACACCTATTTCATATTTAATAGGGTTACTTCAAAACATAAATATGTATATATCATTATGACCAAATTGCCACAACATAAAATTTAAAAAGTAAAGTAAAAATTTAAAAAAATGAATGTTTAAATTGCTGCCAAAAAGTATGACTAAGAGTTTCCACTCCAGTAGTGGATGGTTTCTTTTGCAGGGTCAGAATCACAGATAAGAAAAAATAATCAATAGAGATGAACAACAAACATTGGTATTAAAATTTAACAAGATTTAATGGAGAGCAGAAATAATACAAAGAAACATGTCTATGTGGAAAGGTGTGTGTGTGTGCTATATGCAATATGAGAATAAAAAACTTAACTTTTATCCATTGTCTAAAATCACAAGGATATTTTTTTATTATTTTTCTCTCACTTATATATATATATATATATATAATTACATTTCTCTCTTCCCTTTTTCTTCAGTTCTTTATTTTCTTTGACATGTGCATGGGTTTGTCATTTAGCTACAAGTTTTGACTTTTTCTTAAAATTGCAACCTCCTGTTACCAAGTGATGTTCATTTCCTCCTCACAGTTTTCAACAGTATAACTTCTCGTTCTGTTGTAAAAATTCAACATAGAATTGACTGAAATGTTTTCATTTTTTCTTAACTGAAAAAAATCCTACATGTGTTTATATTCACGGATTAATATAATTGGTGATTCACTATTGCGTTTTGGTTCGTGACTATTTAGTCATTTGAATAAATGTTCATATGTGGCATAGAATGAATGTGGATGATTTGGATAAAATATTCAGCCTCTTCATTTTGCAACCTCTAAATCTGTTAGTGACTTGAAAAAGGAGACTTCATTCTTCAAGGTCTGAAATCTAACATAAGTCTTAATATGTTAGAATTAGATACACGATTCAGTTTGTTTGATAAACAATCTCTTAATTTGACAATAGCATGAGAACGTTTTCATCTCTCAAGATCTGCAGTCCAACTAATTAAACATATTTTTCCCATGTAATTCATATTGGGTCACATGACTCCACATGTGATGTGCTATTTTTAGCCATCAGTCAATCCTATTTTTATTGGTCATTATTTGACTTTAAGTGCATTAGTTTAACTGTTCATTTTGTAAGGTCACCAAGAGAGAGAGAAAAAAGAGAGAGAGAGAATAGCTGTCACAAAGAGAAAAAGAAAGAGTGATAATTTATAGACAGTATGTGCTTTTAATGTTGTGGGAGTTAGTAGTGAATATGTGGTAATATGACTCTGTGTGTGTATATATATATATATATATAATCCCTCACAGGTTGCACAACTCAGCTTCATACACATCGTAATCTCTGCATTGTTTTAGCAGTGAGAGATAATATGCATATTAATATATGCTTAACACATCTGTTATCTTACATTGAGTGTGTGTGTGTATAAAGAACAAATAGAAAGCCTTTATCAATCTAATAAGTCTCATTTTTATTTGTAAGATTAATAAACATGTCTTATTTGCTCTTTATCTTATTTTGCCAAATTCCAATCCATCTTTGATCCCAACTCACACACACACACACACATTGTGAAAAAAACTTGCACTCATGAAAAGTGCATATAAAAAAAAGAAAACTTCAAACATACTGCTAATACCAGCCTACCAAGTGGACGGCTCTGAAACTCTGAAGTCAAAATGCTGAAAGTAGCATCAATCAGCTATGTGACAAACCTTTTACTCGTATTAATTATAAATGTATATATAAGGCAACCCTCTGCATTTTATAGTTATTAAGTGTTGTACCTTATTTGATTTAAATAAAATATGTGTGTGAGATATATATATATATATAGAGAGAGAGAGAGAGAGAGAACACGTAGGAAATAAGTGTCTTTAGTTAATGTTCACTTATAACAAGCTTCTTCAGAGATTCTTCAAAGACAAATGATTTTTAAAAAATCCAAGAGACAGTATGTTGATTCATCTTTGAAGAATCTCTGAAGAATCTTGTTATAAGTGAACATGTTAGATTAAAGACACTTATTCTTATTGTTCTTTATTTATTCTACTCATCTTGTTGGATTCCAATCCATATTCAAATCACACACACACACACACACACTTTTTAAATCATTTCACCCCAAATAAGGCAATAAAAGCCTCTAAGATGCAAGGTGTTACTGAGAGTGGAAGGAAGAGAGAGAACAATAAAAGTATGGGGTTCATGGAGACATGATTTGACAATTGACACTGCATTTAAATTTTTGAAGATCAGAGTTGGCAGGAAAGCAAAAAACAAGCAGGCGAGTTTCACTAGTGCAAGAGAAGAAACTATTAGCATACAACTTGTGGTTACAACCAGCAATTTCAACAGTGAAATATGTGACCTAGCTGCCAATCTAGTCAGTCAGTTAAGTGCCATATGTGATACACACTCTGGGTGATCATGTCTTGAAAGAGACATGACTGACTGGGCAGAAGATTATCCTGCAGTAGGGTGCCATTGCTTTCTGCGGTAGACTGGTTGCCAGCCAAGGGTATAGAACCCAATATGTCCTATTATTTAACCCATAACTGGAGGGAATAGCTGGATTAATACCTTTCCCAAGGATATTTGTGTGTAAGTGAATGCAAGGAATTCAACTAGAATTCAAACTCGGCACCCCGATTTGTCGTACTGAGTTGATATCCACTGCACCGCAACGCACATCTAGTACTCCTCTCAAATTTGCAAAGTTTAGATATCAAAGAGAAAAGTACATTAGAACAATGAAAAGAAAAGGATTCTATATTATAGCAATGGAAATCAACTGAAGCTGAGATGCCAGGTCTAGACTGATATCATAACAAATTTTAGGGATGATTTTTATCAAGATTCTCTAGATATACAGCAGAAACACCAGGCCAGATTTAGTAACAATATTCAATGCACAGACAAATAGTAGACTGATAAATGTGAAGGATAGATTCTGGTGATTAAAATTGTTTAGCACAATATGGTGAACTAACTTTCCTGACACCAAATCTAGCAACTGATTCAATCATTCCACTTTGTCAATGGAAAACATGAAACAGAGAAGGTGCAATGAATTGTACTTCTGGAGGTTAGCATCAGTCACACTGATGGAAGACAAAAACTTTTCTCTAAGATGAATAAATAAGAGATAATAACTCCATTCATTTTTTTATACAATGTTAGGAAAATTTTAGGTGTCTAAATTTACTCAGCTCTCTATTGATAGATAATGTAATGGTTAGCGAGAAATTTGCAAACCAAGTTCAAATCCAGTTAATTTCCTTGCATTCACTTTCATACAAATACCTTTGGGAATGGTATGAATTCATCTCTTCTGCCCCCAGCAATGGAGTAGAGTAGACTGGACTCTCTAGCTGTGGTTGGCAACTCTGAATTCAAAACTCAGTCACCTGAAGCTTTAGAAAAATGTTTAGATATTGGGTGCAGATACTAAGTGTCAAACAAAAATACAATAGATTTCAGCAACTATGGATGATTCCACTGGAGGATTTTTATCCAGAGTATTGGTGACACCAATGTGCATTTCCTAAGGAAGAGAGTGGTTATTGCTTGTGGTCAAGTATCAGAAGTTGTTTTTTTTGTTTTTTTATCTCAGAAAAACAAATCATCTGACTCCTACCCAAACTTTCATGTTTTTTAACAAAATACAAAGAAATTGCAAAGAAAAATGTATTTGTAATATTCAGTTTGATATGTTTAGTGACTTAAATTGTCTTTTTTTCTACATATAGCTGTGTAGTTATAATATACACATGATTATTAGTTTCTTGTAAAAACTAAGTACCTGGTTTGTTGGTGAAGTTTTAAAACAAAGGCTTTTAAATTAATTGCCCCTAAAACAAACAGAAATAACTTTTTACAACTTTTAACTTTTTCATTTTACAGAATAATTCTTTAGCTAAGGAAATGGATTCCATGTAAATTTATGGAAATATACATCACCAAAACACACTGCTGTTGCAAAAAGTTGTAAACAATGTGTAGTTCTATCCTTGTAGTTACTCAAAGAACTAATGGCCACCGATTTAAAAAAGGTGCCAGATGACAGGGTATCAGATAAAAGATCGAACTACAATCAAACAAAATGGCATATATGAAACTTTATCTCTCTGGCTTTTTGAACATCTCGAATCAGTTCACCATTTCTATTGTTTTAACAAAAACACTATCAATAATTATTAGTGGCAGTGTTTATAGTGATGTGAGAAAATAAGATATTAGTGACTAATATATTATTTTCTCATGTAACAATACTTTAGTTTTCTTTTTTTTTTCTTTCTTTCAACAAAAAGTTAATATGGAGATATTTCGCCTTGCCTGTCATGGGAGAACATCAAAAACATTTAATATTTATTGTTATTTGCAATTTATTGGTTCCAAAAGATGTTAAACACAGAAACAACTTGAAGTTATTTCTGTTTGTTTTTAGGGTCAATTAAGTTAAGTCTTTGTTTTAAAATTTCACCAATAAACCTTACAGTTAGTTTTTAAAGGATACTAATATTCACGTGTATATTACAACTACACAGCTATATGCAGAAAAAAAAAGACAATTTAAGTCACTATACATAACAAACTGAATATCACAAATACATTTTTCTTTGCAATTTCTTTTTTTGTTTAAAAATAATATGAAAGTTTAGGTATGAGTCAGATGGTTTGCTTTTTCTGAGATAAAAAAACATGTCAACACTGATAGGGAGAGGGGAAAAAAAAAACCCAACTTTGATACTATTTCTGGATATCTATTATTAATTTAGTAAATCTTCCGGCACAATCTTTGGTGGAGTTATTTGTTGGTGCCAAAGAAAATAAAAACAAGAACTGTATCGTCTAACAAAAAAGCAAAGTGCAAAACAGACAAATATGAAATAAGCCCAACCACCCTTTACTAGTTTAGTTTTAATATTTTGTTTATATCATCCTCTTTCAAAAAAAAAAAGATAGTGTTAAATTGAATTTTTAATAACAAAAATGAAAAGCAACCCTGAAAAATAGGTAAAGGAAATTAAAATTAAACAGAATTGTTTATGGTAACAAGCACTTGGTCTAATTCATTCATTACTATTGTCAATTAATCTAAATCTTTCGAGACGGATTTTTTTAAATGTATTTTGTATATATATATATATATATATATATATATATATATATATATTTTTAATTTTGTTTTCCTACCCTAAAAAATGCTAACATTCATATTTTTGAAAAACCATGAAGTAATGGGAAAGAAAGATGATTGTAATATGTTTTTTTTTTTTTTTCTTATTAAAATCTTAACAACTTGGTCCTTGAATCAAAACAGTTCAACTATCCTTTTAAATAGTCAGTATTATAACTTTTTAAGTGTCATATTGTAGTTTTGACCAAGGAAGGGATAATACTGTCAAAGTTTTGAGGTGAGAAAAAAAAATTGCAATAACTTGATAGGGTTTGTTGTTGTTGTTGTTTGTTTTTGTGTTTTTTATAATTACTACTTGGCCAAAGTTTTTACGAGAAGGAATTGATATTAGAAACTTAACTCATTAGTCTTCCAACCCTCAGTTCTAAGTAAAATGTCAGAATTTTTTTTCTTTTTCAAGAAAGATAATGCAACTTTTTTCTAAGGTTTCCATATTTCAAAAATATTACTAAACAAAAAAAAAAAATAAATAGCTTTGTATTTAAAAGATTTTTTTTTCCTTTAACAAATTTCAAATTTGTTGTCAAAACTGCCACAATCTCACTACTCTCTGAAGAAACTGGATGTATCTTGGGCAAGATAGCTTAACAAAGCCTATTTCTCCTCAGGCTGATTTTGAATTCAGTCTCTCTCTCTCTCTCTCTACTTAGATTCTGTCAGTTAAGTGCTATATGTGATACATGCTTAGACAATCATGTCTCAAAAGAGACATGGCTGGTTGGGCAGAGAAATTTCCTGCAATAGATGACCATTACTTTCTGCGGTAGACTGGTTGCCGACCATAGCTGCAGGGAGAAACAGATTAATACCTTTCCCAAATAAGTCTAATGGATTCAAATGGAATTTGAACTTGACTCTCCGATGTCTAGTTTCGAGCCAATATCCACATATTTTAAGTTTTCATTCTCTTAAAATGACTGCCACCCAGTCTACCTTGCTATTTGAGTTTGACCCACAACTCTATGAAGATGAATTCATTCTGTAGGGTGAAAAAACAGTAAATGAAACAATTTGAACTTGGCACGTCAATTCTGCTTTTTGCACCACGTTACAGGTTTATCATAAATGAATAGGTGAAACTAAAGTTAAAATTTGTAGTTTTTTTTTAATACTAAAAGATGCCTTAATTTAATTTGTTTTCTCTTCTTTGCACTCCATGAATTGAAACTCATCCCACGTTTTGACACTATCAAAACCTAAAATAAAGTACTATAATTTTTTGTTCTACATCAGTAAGTGTTGAGCTTAATGTTTAAAGCATTAGGTAGGCATAGTGGATATAGAATTCTCATCATAGCCCTCTATCAATAAGAGACAAAATTCAACTGACAATAAAGAAACACTCAGGTGAACTTGGAGATTATAACACTTCTTGGTTCCCAGTTCACTTTGACTTCGCATATAAATTTTTGAAGATCACTCATTATCTTCTGTTTTCTTAATTCTTGTTCTTTTATTGTCTTTTCTCTGTTTTTAGTAGTTTTTCTATTCTATGATACTCTGACTGTAATGTTCGTCTTAATGGCTTTATTGCCTTGCTTGACGTGAAATTATTTATGAGAAATGATATATAACATTTCTCCCCCCCCCTCTCTCGGGTGTGGGGGGGACAATCCCACAAGATGAGAAAAAATAAATCCACCCTAAGCTAAGCCTGTAATCAGGCAATCTACTTACAGTTACTTGACTTAATGTCGTTTCATGTTTGTGTTCCTGTTTCGAAAATAGGAAATCTCTCTCGGTTTATTTTTACAGTTACATGATCACAGTTTTTTCAAAACTTTTTTGTTCTAGCGGTTTCACGATCACCACCTTCTTGTTCACAGAACTTCCCAGCTGTAAAATTGAGTTTCGAAGACTTTAGTTGACAATACAATGTAGTTGTTATGTTGGATTGGAGCTGTCAGTGACTGTTTTAGTGTTACTGAAACTGAACTGATTCGATTTCCAACGCTGTTTAAATGTCTCTCTAACGCTAACCTAATACAACAATTAACATGGTAATAGAAAAAGCAGAACAAAAAAAATGTAATTTTTTTTCTTTTTCTATCAATTGGAAAAGTTTTGTAATATAAACTGTAAAAAAAAAAATGCCGAATAACACAATTCTATAGTGTAAGACTTTAGTACACTTACAGTTAGTGAATAGCATCGACTGCTTAATAACTGAAATCGAAAATAAGCAACTAAAAATAGATAGAGATAGGTTCAGTACCGGCCGGCTTTAGATGAAAATCAACTCCTACCTCAGGATATGTGCAACATTTTTTAACTAAAAATAAACAAATCCTTTTTATTTTAAATTATTATTAATTTTTTGAAAAATCCTCGTGAAATACATTCCTTAATGAGAAGTCGATAAAATGTTTTTTAAAAATCCAATCGATAGAAAGAAAAAAAAAGACTCCTCTGTTTGAACAAAGATGAGAGTCAGGAAGAGAAAAATTGGCCTCGCCTGTGTCTCTGATTAGTCCCCTTCCACTGCCGCTTTCATTGCCATCAATGAAGAATTTTCATGTGGCTTAGGCTGGCATAGAATTCATATAAGAAGAGTCTGACTGCCTTTTCTCTATTTTTCTCCACCCTATTATTCACCTAACCCCCCTTCCTCGTTACTTTTTAATCTTTCGTAGTGCCAGACTCTCAACTAGCTGGTGAGGGGAAACGAATACATACATCTTTTTATTCGCTACAAAAACAGAAGCGGTTTCTAATGACACTACTTAACTTTTGTAGCTATATTTGTTACATAGGAAACCTAACTCTGCTTTTTCGTTATCATCCAATATTCACTAAGTCTAAGGCTTGTTATCACCAACTCCCCTTACGTATAAATAATTTAATCAGAACTTGTGCCTGTTTCAAAACTCAACTGCTAAGTGGTTTCGGGAGCCTCAATTCATTTCATTGTAAAATAAATGGTCAGCAAACTGGACTTGTACATCATTGGCAGTGTGTTCGATTCTCGTTTCGTTAGGTACTCGTCTTTTGAGCCAAAAATATGCCTTTTCTTTTAATAAATTATATAAATTTTTTATGCTAAAAAATTAAAGTACAACAAAGAAAATTGCAATTCTTAAATTTGTTTAATAGCACTTATTTTTTTTAAGAATGTTTTGAATTTTTTAAAATTCAACTGCTTATTTTTTCATAGAATTCTGTCTGCAAAAAAATAATTGAAATTTATTAACTATTTCAAAAAACTCCATCTTGTTTTCTCGTTATAAATAAATAAATAATGCAAAATATTTTTCCTCTTAGGCATTTTTATTTCCTTTTTCTATTTTTTCCGTGTGACTGTGTTTTATAGTCACTGAGAGATAGTTCCAGTAAATGAATCAAAAAACAGAATGTCAATGAATTTGAATTATATACTTTTTTTTCTTCCTTATTATTTTCCCAAAGAATTTTTTCTCTTTTTATTTTCCCACCATATTTTTATTTATTTATTTTTTTTAATAACTGAAATATTTTTTAAGAGAACCGATAAAGGATGGTCGTGCGCACGTGTTGATGACGACGACCGCTAGGTGGCGTTGTCGTTTGTGCTTTGCTGCTGCATATCATCCTCCCCTCCTCCATCATTGGAGAGGATCGGCAGCAAGCTAGCAGTACGCAGCCTTACTCTTCTCTCTGAGCCATTTTCTCTCTCTCTCTCCTTTCATTTGTCTTTCACTCCCCCTCATTTTTTTTTCTTCGTCAACAAGACCATCAAGTCAAACAGGCAGTCAATGCCATAGTGGACATGTTCTCTAGCTGCTGATTTTTTTTATTCTTATTCATACATAGGATATCTATAAAGAAAAGTAGGGTTAGCATCACTTGAGCTGTAAACCAGAAGAAGTAGTTTGCATGAGAGTCCTCTCTTTATAATGGTAAGTGTTTCCTCTTTATATGTTTTTTTTTTTCTTTCTTTCTTTACCTTCCTCAGCCCGCCCACCCACATCACATCTTTTTTTTGTTGTTGTAAAAGAAAAAAATGGTTTCTAATCTTCAGAACCAGTTTTATATTCAGGGTTTCATTTATTTATTTTAAATCTTATTCTTTTCTCGTTTTCTCTTATTCTTTCTGTTTTGGTGCGGATTCCTTCGTCAGACTTGACTTTTTTACCTTGTCTCTTTTTCGTTCCCTTCATTATATTCCTTCGGGAGAAAATATCCTATTTCTTCATATTTGTCATCTTTGGCATTTCGTTCAAACAAAAGCTTTCTTTCATCATTGGCTCCTTGGATTTATTTTACTCTCAAAACAACAATAACGGATGCTTGCATCTTTTCTTTGTAAAAATAATCATTCGGTCAATAATATCCACATCACATTTTTCTTTCTTTAAATTTTAATCTTCATAATTCTTTTTAATTTCACTTTTCTCTCCCCCCCCCCTCTCTCTCTCTCTGTGTCTTTCTTGTGCCAATTTTTGGCCTTTATTTGTGTCGAATTCGTTCTTTGGATTCGTTTCTTTCTAATTTTCCTTTTTCACGTTATTTCTTTTTTGTGATGATGGTTTTAAAGTCCAGAAAGATTTAACAATCTTCTCCCCTCATTACTTTATCATCATCATATCCTCAAATGATGTGCACCATTGCCAGTTAATATAGCAGTGTTGCTAGTTTTATTTACTTATCTATCGATAAGTCTCTTTGTTTAACATGCGGCACCCAAACAGAATCTCCTCGTTCAAGTTGTGTAACTAACAACTACTAAAAAGAGGAGGATTATATATTCAATTGATATTTATTTATTCATGTGCCAACATTTTATTTTTGAGTAGTCAAAAATGTGACGGACATGGTGTCCAAGACTCAAGCAAGAAGAGTATTTATTTACAATTACTAGCCTATATAAATAACAAAAAAATCCTTTATTTGTATACACACCATCATTGTCATTGACTCAAGACAAATCTTTGAAGGGAAATTTTCGTGGCTGCTTTTGTTTTTAACCTTTTTATTTTTTTGCTAGACTAGTCTATTGCTTATTTTCTCTACTTAGTCCGTTACCTTTTTTTTTTTTTTTTAGGCTGGGCGGGCTATGTTTTTATTTTTTTTTATTTTCATAAATCCTGTTTTTTTACCCTTCTTTCCAACCCACGTACCAACAACTCAACCGTCTTTGGTATTGCCTTCTATCTGCTTGTATTGTATACTAGTAAAATTTATTATTGTTGTTTATGTTTAATTATTTTGTCTTTTTGTTTATTTTTATTTATTTTTTTTTTTTGTCCGCGACTCTCTCTTTTTAAAAAGATAAAAAACCTCTTTAGTCCCATGGCCAAAAAAGTGCCCCACACATTTCACGACGACGATTAAAAAAAAGACGAAACTTATTTCGACAAAGACGTCGACCACTTAAGTATAATTTCTTTTTAAGTTTAAGATAAATCTTCATAAACCCTTAAACTTTTATTTTGCTCATTGACAAACAAAATATACTCAAAGAAGACCTTACATACCCAAACGATTCTCGTAAAAAGAAAGTGACACAGTAAGATTTAAGTTTGTCAAAATCTTATTGTCGCTATTTTTTTGTAAGTAGAATATAGAGAAAAATGTTTTTGTTTTTACACAAAAACACAAGTTAGCTTTTTTGTTTTTAAACGTTATTTTTAAAAGTCATTCGCGTCTCTCTTTTTTTTTTTTTTTTTAACTATAAAATTTATTTATCATTGTTAAATTTTCTAAAAGCATGGAATCTCTAGTCAGATTTTAATAAGATTTAAAATATCATTGTCTCAACAAAACAAAAACGATAGGATTAGGGTTACTTTCTAAACGTGTCCTTTACAAATTCGGCATGCCACTCCCACTTTTTTTTTTTTTTGCCTACGCTTATAATAAAATGATCTTACGTGCGTATTTATTTATTCGACAAAATAACCACCTATCCCGACAGCTGCTTTTTTTGTTTTGTGACTGAGGATGTCACTCTTCTTGTGGGCAATTGATCTGCACATAAAGTTTGACACCGTATCGTCTGATGAGAGGGATTTAAGTTAACCTCGTTTAAAATCTGGCCTCCTTTCTCTCTCGAAACTTGTGACAGTTACCTTGTCAGGGCTTCCCTTTTATTACTCACCGTCAATGTTGTCTTTGGCTTTTTCAATAATGATGGGCTTATATTTTAAAATGCACAACGAATGATGTTTAAGGTTGAGCTTCAAAAAGCCATTGAGATGAGCGTTCAACTCTTAATTTGAAATTTTATTTTGAAGCTGAATAACTGAATTTTATAATTGTTATGCCTTGACATGATGAATTATTCATCAGTGGAAAATAGTTGGATAGTTATGGTACCAAAGAAAAAATACCCTACTTTCTCTATGAACCATTATTTATTTATTTTAAATTATGAATTTTTGCGAGATTTCAAAAATCGAATTTAGTACTCAGTCGATAGGAGTAAAAAAAAACAAATTTAAAAACTTTACTCGAACTTAAAACAAACAAACAAACAAACAAAAAACACACTGTTTTAAATATAATGGCTAATATCCGAACACAATGGGTGTTTTTTTTTTTTGTTTGTTTGTTTGTTTGTTTTATGAACTTCTTGACAATTGGATTTTTAGTCCCACATCTGGTGGTACAATCTACTTGTTTTGAAAATCGTTAATAAGTTCTACTTTTTAAAAGTGTCGATGTGGCAAACATAATCTTATTCTTGTTTGTTCAACTCTTAACTTAACGCTTGATTTGAATCGGTAGTTCATAATAAATTCATTAACTTGACGGGTAGGGAATTTCAGTTACGGTTTGAGAACTAAGTAACTTACCAGTAGTAAGAGTATTATTTTTGCTTACTGGAATTAATAAAAATTTAAACCTCTTGGCTTTCAATTAAAGCTTAAAGAAAACTTATTTTTGAAAATTCAATAAATTTAATAATTCTAAGTATCGAAAATGAGAAGGTAACTAACTACACATGTTGTACACAAGAACAACACTAACAGTAAAATCAAGAATTACTAATTTCTGATTTTATGACTTACATTTTATTCACAAGTTGATGCTCTTTTAGTCATGTTTTATTTATTTTTTAAAAGCGTGTGAAAAGGTCAACCTTAAAAGCCAAGTACGGATCAGATATATATTTTTTTTATATTCAAAATGTATTTGTCATTTATTTTTAAAGGTACTTGTAGTCGAGATGATTAAGTTCTCAGATTGTAATTGTGTTTTCACTTTCTCTCTCTTTTCTTTTTTTTATTCGTAAAATAACCGAAACCCAACCCCTGCACCATCAGGTGCTTTTATTTCTATAAACAGCATTTCTCTCACATTTTTTTATACGCAGAATATCAGTAAGGTAAAGCCCAGTTGAGTTGGGCATTCCTTTAGAAAGACCATCATTAGAATTGAGGAGCTATATACAAGCACTTGGTGTCATGCCTACTGCTTTTTTACTAGTCTCTCTGGTATTCTGCTTTGGCAAACTCACAACCCTTTCTGAAAAGGCATATTTGCCATTCTCTTGTTCTTGTTCAAATGTTACTTTTACTGTCGCTGTTCATAGGGGTTCAACAAGTCTCTTTTCTCTACCTTCCATTCATCGTGCTTTAATTTTTGAATTTTAAAAAATTCAGCTTTCTTGAAAAGTAAAATCCCTAAAATACGTGGCATATCGAACGATGTATCGTCTCTTGATCGACTGTTTATTTGACGAGTTAAGAATACAATTTTTTTCTTATCCATAGTCTTTCAAATTAAATACTCATAAGGACTGCCGAAAAAAGCTTGCCTTACGAACTCTTGTTCTACAATTTGCTGATTACTTATTTTCCGTGTGTGTTTACTGTTGGCCATGTGTACTAAAGAGGTGTTGAATTAGATATTATGATGAGTAATAGTTAAATAATTCTGCAGGTCTTGACTCTCTCTAATCACATCATTTTTTTTAAAGACTAGCAGTAAGTACCAGGCGTTGCACGGGGTGGGAAGATTAAAAATTGCCATTATTATTATGACCCACATACGCTGACATTAAATACGGGAGATAACTCTTGTATTTTTTTAAGGAGTTTTTATCCATGTGAAAAGTTACTTTGTTGAACTTATCTTAAAAAAAAAAAAAACTTAAATAAGAAATTAAAACAAAGATTAAACTGAAGGCTACGCGGAATTTTTTTTTTGTCTTTGTTGTGTACTGTAAGTGTAACAGTGTAGAGAATAATGAATTTGTAAGTTAAATAGAAATCAGTCAGGATACATACTAACACATCTTCAGTTCTTAGTCAGTTAAGTCACAAGTGCCATCCATGAAACACGCTTGGGCGATCATGTCTTTTTCGAGACCTGGCTGACTGGGCAGAAGATTATCCCGCAGTAGGTTGCCATTACTTTCTGCAGTAGACTGGTTGCCAACCAAGGCTATAGAACCCAATCTGTCCTGCTATTTAACCCATAACTGGAGGGAAGAGACGGATTAACCTTTCCCAAAGGGTATTTGTGCGTAAGTGAATTCAATGGATTCGGCTGGAATTCGAACTCAGCTCCCTGGTTTCTCGTTCCGAGCCGATATCCACTGTACCACAATGCACATCTTAGACAGTACTTAAAATAAATTTACCAATTTTGCACACTTTAGTTTATTATTCGAATAAATATTTTTAATGATTAATTTTAGTCTTTAATCTTGTTGAATACTTCTGTGTTTTAATTTATTATCAAGAAATCTATTCATTCGATCAGGTATTTAACTTTCTGTGATTATCTAACTTTATAGCACACCCTATTTTTTGCAATTATTTTCAGAAGATTACTAGCTATTTTGTCAAGTTATAGAAGAATGAGAAATCGGACTACTACAGTCATTTAGTCATGAACTTTGATTATATCAGGATCAAAGTCAGATTTTTTTTAAGTCAGTTTTGAAATATATAGTAAATAAGAAAAATGGCATCAAAGTTTGATGTCACCAAGTCCCATACCTAAAAATATTAAAAAATATCATTAAAAAAAATACTTGAGGCTTAAGAACTTGTAGAAATTTTATGGACAACAAAGAAAATATAAGGTTCTTCACAATAGCTTAATTGTTTTGTGAACTTCTAAAGAATGCTTATCAAGTGGAAAAAATGCCTTGCACTCTGACCATTCATAGAATATTTTACATTACAAAAATTATTTTCTTGATACATGAACTATCAGTTTCTCTTATTTAAGAGAAACAAGTATTTTAAATAACAATGAGTACTGACTATTAAAAAAAATATTTTTGTCACTTCAGAAAGTTTTGGTTGGGCAAAAGTATTGCTGGGTTTCTTTAGCTAACCAAAATATGCAATGACAGCTGAAAACCTTTTCATCTTATTACAAAAATATTTACAATGTTTTCTGCATATCCTTTATTCATATCATTATAACCTGTTGTTGTACAGCAGCTCTGTTTTTTCTCTGGCTCTTTCCCCACCAAAGTTTTCACCTCAACCTTCTCATTTCCATGTGGATATATAAATATTTCTTCTTGGCCACACCCAGTTGTAGATATCTGCCATCAAACTGGGGTTCATAAATCAGAAACCAAATTAATGAAGATTTCACTATGGATCACTTTAAATTGCTGTTTTTTGTGTCACAAGATTGATAAGAGTCACAGATGAAGTATATAGTTAATTTTTCAAACAGATTTTCTTAAAACTATATACATAGATGCAGTCTTTTATTAACTATTAAAAATAAAGTAACCTCGTATTACCTTACTTTACCACTATCATTAAAAACTATTCTGTAATTTTTCAGTTGCATTAGCTATATTTTCTGCATGGGTAATTTAGGATTTTGAGGCATACAATTATGCTTTGCAAATTATTAAAAACATGAAAGAAAGCTAGCAAGAAAGAAAAATGAAAATCCATGTGTTAGCAGTCTGGTCAAACCTACTTGTGAGATCATACTTGTTGTGACACAATTCATGTTTACTACCTCTTGTTACCATGAAAATTAAGTTTTTTGTTTTTGTTTTTTTTCTTACAGGGTTGGGGTTAGAATGTGTGACTGATATTCATTGTTTTATGAAATAGCCAAGATAGTAAATTTGTTTGCAACCACACAATTCTCTCTCTCTTTCTCTCTGTTGTGTGTATGTGTGTGTATGTATATATATATATATATATATATATATACATACACACACACACACACCTCCAAAAATGTAACTCAACTAGTTTGGACACAGAAGGATTATTTAGTTCATTTCAAATATTTTGTATAATATAATTAGGCATTGGTTATATTTTTTTCATCAAGACTTAGATGTGTCTCTTTGCTGATGCTCCATCCAAATATACCTTAATGTCAGGTTAATTATTTTTAGAGCAGTACTGTCAGCCTGAGTACAACAAAAACCTATGGTCACTGTTGAAATGTATTCAAATCTCCAATAAAAGTAATCAACCTTCTTTTATCTCAGCTCCTAGTAATGTCGATGGTAGTAGATGTTGACTTATCTATTTACTTTTGATTATCTCTGATTCAGCTGTTTATGCCATTTGTCCTTGTTTTGCAGTTTACTGCTTATGCACCTAATTGGCTGAACCAAAACCCATATCAGTCTTTAGGTTCCCTCATTTAATGATGAAGATTTTTCTTTTTAAACTTTTAGAAAATTGTGCCACTTGTACAAAATGAGCAATGCTTGGCCTTGAACTTTTCCTGTATCAATTGTATGTCAACTGTGCATCATTGATGTTTCTAATAAGCTTTTCATTTTTGAGCAAAGAGCCTTTGCACAGGTTTGATATTTCTTCATTGTTGGGCTAATGCCTGACTGGCTTATTTCTCATGTGTTCTAAAGTCTTATGATTTGTTGTTTACATTTAACTATAGGCTTTTATTTTATGAAAGCCAGTACATCCAAGGACTGAATACCAAATGAAAATAATTACAGTCCCTAATCATTTTTATTTGTGTGTGTGTGTGTGTGTGTGTGTGTGTCTTAGTAGAAACATTAGTAGAGAGTGTATTATTTGGTCACACTATTAAACAAGATTATTCATACAGCTGATATCTGCTATATGAATTATGATCAGTGGATCTGATACATCCTTTTCAAAACCAGACTTTGCTTTGGAATTGAGCCTGTGTTTGTGTTTTTTTTTTTTTTTAACTATGTACAAGCATTGCTTACAAAACCTGTAGCAACTAACATTCCTAGATATAAAACTATTTTTGTATAATAAATACTATTGCCTTTTAACCTTGTGAGTCCTTTGTAAGAAATGTAATTTTACAGTTCATCTCCTGGGTATTTAAAGGTTACTTTATATTAAAATGGTGTTTAAGGGCTTGCAGAAAGTCTTTTCACACACCCCCCCCTTTTTTGCTCATTTTGTTAGTGATCATTATTATCCGTTACTATTTAATTTCACTGAAGT
Source organism: Ascarosepion bandense (assembly GCA_037127315.1). Lineage (NCBI taxonomy): Eukaryota > Metazoa > Mollusca > Cephalopoda > Sepiida > Sepiidae > Ascarosepion > Ascarosepion bandense. Next base: position 979,513 of record JBBBDQ010001582.1, read on the forward strand.
ATAATTAAAAATTAGGCTGTTATATTCATATTTGTTGGATAAAGCTAAATTTAATGCTAGGCTACAATTATGGAGTAATTATTGGGAAAATTTTATTGAAATAATTGTTGGTAAATTTTAGGTGCGGAAAAGTTATTGGCTTGGCCCACTTACCAAGGTCTGGCTAAGTATCAAAATAATTTGAATTTCTTGAAGGACGTTTTGATCAGACTGAGAACTTCAACACCTCATAATTGGCTTTCCATTTTCATAGATTAACGTTTTTTTGTGTGTTCCTTTTCTCTTTCTTTAGCAAACATATTAAAATATTTTGCTCTATTAAATGTAAGACACACCTACATTAATTTCTGAATACTACTTTAATAAAACAAAACAAACGTTTTGAATGTAGCTCTAAATAATTTCCCATTTATCTCCCACCTCCAACTTCCTTTCTAAACTTTTTTCCCATTGATTACAACTCATCTGCTGAAACTTATTTATAAACACACGTTTCCCCCCCCTTCTAAAAGAATATTTTATATGTACATTTAATATAAATTTAAAATAAGAGTAATTATATTTTCAATTTCATCAAAATTGAATGAGGTGCGTTCAGCCAAAGCAATTATTGGTGATGCATTCTAGGTGTTTTTATCTACCCCCATTCATGTTCCAAGTTATTGTTCACGTGATAAAAATGACTTGTGTATGCATATATGCTCCAGTTGTTACTTGAAATATCAGACATTCCTCGCCATTATTAGTTAACTTAGCCTTCAGCACCCTAAAATGTTTTTCAAATCTTTGCTGACTGATTTCTTTCTGTATTTGCTTTGCACCACATTGCAGCTATGCACTTTTATAGATGTAATTATTTTTTTTATTTATTTATTTTTTTTTTTTCATTTTATGATGTACCCCAGGCAGATTATTGGCAGAGTGGGTATAAGTTCCCCTACTTTTTTCTCTCTCTCTCCCCGTCTTTAATTAATATTATGGTGTAGGTTAGTTCATCTAACATTAGCAATGTATTATTTAATGACGTTTCTCTAAGTTTGGGGCATCTCTCTCTCTCTCTCTCTAGGTTTGAGTATTGTTACTCTTACTCTTTTCTAGTAGACCTTGCTACTTCAGTTTGTCACCTGTGTATAGATTTCATTTAATTAGCTCTGTTTTTTAAGAAGTCTTTGGGCTGGCATTTTGAAAGATGGTACAATACTCGGTACATTCGTGTCTGTTTACTTACAAAAAATGAATTACAACACTTCAGTATTTTGAACTTAAGAGAGTGTTTAAATAAATTTATTCACTTAGAGTAAGAAGACCCTAGAGTGACTCAAGTAGTCTAGAGAAAGAAGAATGTACTAACTTTTATCTATGTAAAAATGTTCAAGGCAGCTTAAGACAATTGTAAGCTCATTAATATTTTAAACTTTATCTACTGAGATTCTCAGATTAATGGTTAAAAAGCGATATGTAATTTTCTAAAATACGTTCTTGTAAGATTTGTTTAGAATCGCAGCTTGATCTTGCTGCAGTTGTCATAAAGGGTGTCGTATATAAGTGGGCTCACTTGCTTCTCTCTCTCTCTCTCACTCTCTCCCATGCAGCAGCAAGTACAAGCAAAAGATCAATATCGTAGTCGTATCATGTCTCCTCTTACAACTGGCACAGATGTTACCAATTAAGTCAGACTTGCCCCACCATCTCTCTTTAATCTTTTAAGACAACTCACACTGACCCTTAGGTGATATCTCGTGTGTAAAAAGAAAAAAAAAATTCTATCAAGTATTAGATTATTTTCTTGCAACTTCATGATAACTACGATATTTTCTTAAAAACAAACAACAAAACTCCTTTTTTGCTTGGCTTTTTCAAAAGAAAATAGCTGTAAAAAACTCTTGGTTTGAATGGGGGAGATGTCACTGTGTCCCTGAAAGTTGTTGTTGTGTATCCATGACAACAGACTTGCGCAGTAACGTCACTTCCTTGCTGATAAAAATGGGTGATTCTGTGCGATTAATAAGCTTATTTTCAGACTAGATTTCTTTTCTCCTTTAATGAGTTCCATTATAGAAAAGCCTTTGAGTTGTGACGAGACCAAAAAGAAATTTCTTTTTTGATTTGATTTTTTTTTTTTTCATCCTTTATACTCAAGTTCTTCAGATAACCATCCATAAAACAAAAAACAAAAAAAATCTTAGGAGAAGGATGATAATATCGGCCATACTTTCTTGCTTTCTTTCGAAAAACTCATGACACAATTTTTTTCTTTCTTAACCAATTTTGTTGATAGAGATAATGATGGCATGTTTATTATTTATATAAAATATGCTGCGGATATACGTATTGACTTTTAAATTTTAAAACGACTTTTCTTATGGTTCATCTAATGCCGTTTCTTTGAGATTTTCTTTGCTCGTAATTACGTTCTACTCCCTGCTGGTTTAACTATTCCAAATCCAACGTTCCTCGTTACCTTTCAGAGTAGCATTAGGAATTCCAATCAATAAGTGCGTTTTTTACATGATTCTATTTTTGGTATTTGTAGCAATACTGTTAATTTCAAAGACTCAAGAAAAAAATTTTTTCTTGGTATCCCTTTATTTGAAGTTTATAAGAAAATCAGTTCCTGATTTTAAAAAAGTACAGTTTTCTAATTATGTTGTGAAGAGGATTTTTTATTTTTAATAAAGTAACAAAATGTCTATTTATTAAGTCTATGAATTTCCTCTGTTTTCTTAAATACTCTGATTAAACACAGTTTCTCTCTCTCTCTCTCTCTCAAGCACACACTTCTTGTCATAGCATCTTTTTAGTGCTCTTTAATCAGTCTTACTCTTGGTTAATTTATTTATTCTCCCAAAAATAATTCTTTTAGATTCGAGATTTTTTTTTTTTCCCCCTAAATCCATAAGATGTTTAAGTACATCAATTTTCTCAAGACCTGCAGTGCATAATTTAGACTTTTTTGTCTTTGTGTATGTATGTGTGTACTATAAATTGTATATAAAAATGTTTGCTTTAAATGCTTTATTTAGGCAAATCTGCAAACTTGACCTTCTTGTTCTTAAAAGCCGAATAATTTTGTTTTTCAATATCATTAACATTTAAGATAATCACATCAATTGATCTAATAATTAGATTTTTTAATTCCTGTTAAATATTTTCTTAGCTTTAATGTGTCCGCTAAAACTTAAAATTTTGAAAGTTTTGGACAAACTTTTAAAAACTTATTGTATTTTACTTTTTTACTGTTACATCTGTTAAAATTTTAGTATTAGAAAACGTTAAATAAAAAATTCATCTATAACGTGCATTGATTTCACTATATAATTTTTATAACTTAAAGATTTTTAAATCACTGCAATAAATGTCACTGCATCCATAAATTTGTTTTAAATTTAAAATAAGTGTACATAAAAATTTAAAACTAAAAAGTGTAAGGATTTTAGATTAAACGTGAATTGGTTGTCTAATTACTCTTGTTCAATATTTAAATTTTAACCATATTAACAGGCGACCTGCTCAATTTTTTTTTTTATATTATTGAAACGAAACAATCAGAATCAGGTGTGCAGTTTGCTTTTAGCATGCCTCATTGATTCATTTTGATGCTGTCTCTTGTATTATCTTTTCTGTGCCAAATATATTTGTCTATTTAAGTGGCTTCAAGAAGCAAAAAGTTCATGAGGGTTGGAATATTTTAAATTTGAGGATTGCTTTCAGAGGTTGTCTCATTTTGTCACGTGCCAATGGGGGATTCTGGCATTTCTCATAATAAAGCTGACAATGATGATTTGCTTCAGGTATTGCTGTGCCACTGACAACAACACCTGAAGCACATTACATCGTTTATTTTACCTTTAATTTTTTTTAAAAGGTGTCCTTCTCCTGACGCTGGTATTTCCATTGCATGTTCACTAATCTTGTTGTTGCTACTAATTTGGTTGTGCAGGATAAAGGAAACAAATTTGCAACTGTCCTCGTCGAGAAGTGTGCTGCATGCGAGAAAACCGTTTACGCAATGGAACGCGTTGAGGCCAACAAAAACATCTACCACAGAAGCTGCTTAAAGTGTTCACACTGCAATACCAAGTTGACGTAAGGCACCACACTCTGTTCCTACTGCTATACTACTGGTATATATTCCAAAACTGGACGGTCCTTTCATGGTTACTTTCCTTTGCCTCTCTATTAATACCAAGATTATTAAAAATGATTTCGAGTCATAGAAGCTTTCTTTTTTTAATTTTTTAAAAATTCTTGTTGACTAAAACAATCTCGGTGATGTTAGTATAAAAAATACTTGAGCACAAATATTTAGCTCATTGAAATTTTCGACCAACTTTTTCTTTTGTAATGTATTGGTAAGTTGTCTCAAAAGTAATAGTGACAAAAACATGAGTTGACCTATCGGTTGTCATTCTTTGTTCACAAAATTTATAATGACAATACTGATTCTGAGATGATATTTGTTAATAAGAATTTGGAATATAAAGTTTCAATTCCTTGAAAATTCATTTTCACTCTTGGTATTGATGAAGAGATGACATTTTCGGACCCTTTCCAGTATCTGGAATATGGAACCATTTAACTCGTCTTTCTATCTACTGAACACCTTAACCAGTGACTTTCTACTCCCCCCCACACCCTATTCCCCACCAAAATTATTTTCCAAAATTTCACTGGTTATGTCAACTTGTCCCCCTCCCCCCCCCCCCATATCATTCAGGTTTCACATTTCATTTTAAGATCTCTTTATGGAAGGATCAAATTGTTTAAAAGTTCCTTTTCTCCTTTAACTCCTCCCCACCTGCTTCATCAATTTATCTTTGTCATCATCATAATTGGTTGTACCTATCACCAAATTACCACCAGTCTTTAAAAAATCACTTTACCAACATTTTCCTAAGTTAAATGCATTATATTTACAAAGCAAATTTTGAACAGGTTTTTTTTTTTTTTTTTTTTTTTTCTTCTCACCTCCCTAAAACAAATTAATATTTAAAATGTGAGGAGCTGTTTTTACTCCCCTCATTGTTTCCAGTTTAGTTACATGCTTTCTTTTCTTCCCATTGCTCTGACAATAATTCATTTGGGTATGGGGTAAAACATTCTTCTGTTTTACAGGATTTTTATTATTATTAAAAAACACCTTTTTATTTTCATTGCTTGATTCTTCCTCACAAATAAAACAAACTACCTCTCCACAAATGAAGATTCTTTGAGAATTCATTCAGTGATGTCATCTTACTCAGAATGTTTTGATTAAATAAGGAAATGTTTTTAATTTGATTCTCATGGGCAGCAACATTTACCTTTCAGCTATTAATGCTCCCATTTCTGTTATAATTAATTTAATGACATTCTTCATATTCCCCCTTTTAGTTTTTTAAAGAATTTTATTCGGGATTCATTTATGACATGTATTTTGTGTATTACATTTTGTTTGCCACGTTTTAGTTTTGTTCCCTTTTTGAATGTCAAAGGGTCCTTAACTATTTTGTTGTATGAAACTGTTAATAGGCATGGATCAAATATTGAAAAATGATTACTTTAAACTCACCAAAATTGCATGCAGCAGATCCTGATTTTGATATGGGAACCATTATAACAATAATAGTACTCCTCTATTCTTAAGAGACTAAAATGAAATTAAGAAGTTCAAGAATTTCATCAGAAATTTTAAAAAGTAGAAAATGGCTTTTTAGATTCAAGCTTTTGTATAAGTTATTGCTAACCATTTTAACATTTTAAAAATGTAGGCTCCACTTCATTAAATGAATGGAAACACTTTCTCTCCTCTTTTCAATGTACTTACAAGGATTTCCCTTTTCAGTGTAGATTTGAAAACATTTCCTGGGATACTCTTTACATTAATGTATTTATATGATTTCTAATTTTAAACTAGAGATATGTTTGTTGTCCCTAGAAGCTAGTCAGTACATTGTTACTTGTGACAAAGACCCTATAGAACTTCTAGAAAAAAGCTCACTGAAAATTGTTGAATTTTAACATTTATTGAGTTGTAAATAACTACCCTGGTCTAACAATTTAAAGGTCACACACCTCTCTTCTCTCTTTTTTTTTTTTAAATGGTGGATGATAAGGATAAAAACATCTCATTCCCATTAACCAAACCCTATCTACAGTAGGTCAAAGAATGAAACAAAAAGTCGCCAAACATTTTCTATGTTGTGTTAAAAGTAAAGTTTTCCTAAAAGTTCTCTAAAGAATTCAAACATTAATGAAACAATTAAATCCTGTTTGTCTCCGTTTGTTATCACTTGATCAATAATTAAGTTGCCTTTGAATTTAAAATAAATTCTTTCAATATGCCCCCCTCATTGCCATGACCATAATATTTTGAATAATTTCAATGTCATTTCAATTCACTTTTCCAAAACAAACCTTTTTACAGTCATTTTCCTTTACTGTCAATTCTCATGACAATTTATCTAGCAGTTGGAAATGAACAATTTTATTTTTATTGATTCATTTTTTTTTTTTTTTTTTTTTTTTTTTTTTTTTTTTATAAAATCACCCAAGTGCATGTTGTCTCTAGAATTTCTGTTGACTGGCTTCAAAATGCACAGATTGTAACTACTAGCTTCCTTGCTGTTGCTCTGATTGGCTTTTGTTGAAATCCAGGTTACAAGTTGTTTATTGATGCTTTCAATTGTATTGCTATTACCTCCACCCAAAAATGATTCTGCTACTTCTGCACCATCGTTGCTGTTAATGCTTTGGAGGAGTGTGGGTAATTGACTGCAATGCATCATGGGTAGATTTTTTTTTTCATGTGTACATCAACTTCAAGTTTTGAATCCATCTTTCTCGCCTTTGTCATATTACAAGATTTTCTTCCAGTTACTTTTTTATTCACATTTGCCTTTTTTTTACTCCCACCCCCAGGCCTTATACTTTTATGACAGTGAAAAATGTTTGGTCATTCCGCATATTCTTTTTGGTTGGTCAAGTTTGGTCATACCTTTTTTAAACCTATCAACTTCGTTATTTTCCAAAATTTTCTTTTCTAACTGATCTGGTTTTATTTACCTGAAGAGTATATCTGATCTGAAAAATCCTTGCAGATAATAAATCATTTGATTCTGGGTTGAACTATCCAGTTTTTATGGTTGTATATATTTTGGCTATAAATACTTTCATTTTGTTACTCCTCTCTCTATTATTGCTGTCATATAGCTGCACTTGCAAATAGGTTCTTGGATTCTGGGCCATTAAAGCCATGTTGTTTCTATTATATATAAAAACAATAATTTCATAATATGCACCTGATGATCGCATAGTACATGAAACTCCCAATCATGCTATATATATATATATATATTTACTCTAATAAAGAAGACTAATTTTACCCCAAATCAGTATTATTGTTACAAAGTCCTTGATTATGGTTAAGTGTGAAAACACAAGGAAAAATGCTCCAAGCCAGCTTGTAATATTTTCTTACGTTTTCATGTAGCAATTTTGCATTTGTAAATCCTAATGAACCTCTTTTGTAAACTCAAGCACCAAACCTGAGTGGCTTGGTTCAAATATGCTTGTAAATTTTCATTTTGTTTGTTTGCTTGATAAAACACATTTTCATGATCAGCTTTAGTCAGGAAACTCTCCAAGCTGTAAAACCCTGTAAGCTCACATTCTCGCTCTTTCACCTCCTGATCAGGCATTGATTTGTACTAAAGCTTCTCTTTGATATTTGGTTAAGTGCCAGTGACTGAGCAGATGATTTTCTTACAGTAGGTTGCCATTACTTTCTGTGGTAGGCTGGTTGCCAATCAAGGCTAGAGAACCCAATCTGTCCTGCTCTTTAACCTATTGCTGGAGGGGGGAAAAAGATAAATACTTTTTACAAGAGTATTTGTATGTAGGTGAATCCAACAAATTCAACTTGAATCCAAACTCGATTCTCAAATTTCTCATTCCAAGCCAGTATTTACTGCACAACACAAATCTCCTTAACCAAGTCTTTAAAAAAAAATTAAACTGGTAATTGTAATTTATAAATTCAAAGGATTTGCTATCTTGAGTGAGGTTGATATGGTCTCCTCTTTCACCTGTTCTATAATACTGGCAACTACCCAGTCCCCCCCCCACTCTCTCTCATCAATGGTTGTCATTGGTAAGCTATAAAAACCATGTTTTCTATAATTAATGTTGCCTTTGTTTTTGTTGTTGCTCTCCTCTTATCTCCTTTTGAGTTAAAAGGCGACCATCACTTGCCAACTGCAGGTAGCAAAATGTCTATTTTCAATTCTGCAAGGATTGGCAACCAATTAGTTCTTATTTTACAACACTTGCTTAGATTTGATTCTCCTCATTCTTTTTCTTTGCTACTAATGCATTTTTATATTTTTCAAATATCTTGTAATCTTTGACAAATTAGTAATGATTATACTGCTTTTTGTGTGTCTATAATGGGGTAGCCTTTATTAATTCCTCCCAGTCACAGTTGGTCACTTAAAAAGATTACATTACAGAGTAGAGAACAGATCCAAACCCGTCATTATCAGAAGACTCGGTTGTGATTAAAACAGTATGAAAAGTGGTCGTTACAAATGCTTGACCAGGTATTTATGTGGCAGTCAGCAGAGACTTTATCTAACCATTATAAATATATTATAAAATATTTGATTGCAGAGAAAAATTAGACTACGAACAAAAAGCTTAATTTCTTTTAGTGTTGTCATACTTATCAATGTGTCTATATTTTTGAAGTATGACTTTTTTATGCTTAATAATTTCAGTTAATCTTATGGATGATTTATAAGCGTTTCAACTCTTTGCCTTGATAGTTCATCACAGGACGAAATGCATAGTTTTTAGTGTTCCCTCACCATTTCACACTCTCGCTGTATCACGGGCTTTTAAAAAGTATAATTTAATATCACAGAAGTTACAAAAAATACCGGAAAGTCGAAAATTATACAAATCCATTATTTCAATGTATTTAGTAGTAAAATAGGTATTTTCTCATCAGAATAGATAAAAACAGTAAAAAAAAAAATCATAAAAATACATAAATTAGAAAGCACATTGCATTATTTTACAAGGAAAAACCCCAAAACATATGCACTAAAAATAGTTCTGTGGCTGGCAAACACAATGGGTCTCGTCGTCTTGTGTGGTCTCTACTTATGAAAGACCACGCAGTTTATGGTAATGTTTAACTGTTTATGAATCTTACTAAATTGTTACATAACAATTTTATAACTTATGTGTCCTTTTTCAAATACATAAGGTTATGTAACTTATGTTTTTTAACACTTGAGTGATACGTGTGTAGAGTACTTTACAAGTGTGCACAGTCATGGGAAACAGTTACTACTGTACTGTAAACCAATATTTTACTATGAATTTGTCTGTGTGTTTGTGTGCCTCCATATTAACAAACCCTACAAACACTTTTCTTTGTACACCAATTTTTCAAATTGGTGTACAGGGTTCATCAAAAATCAACGACAAACATAATTCCAGGTAGTCTTTTGTGCACTTTTATGCATTTCTCTGAGACACTTCACTGAAACTCAACCAAAATTAAGTTGCTGGTCGATCAAGGTCTGATGTCTTGATGTGTGAACAAAAATTTCAATTGACACACAATGTGCAGCAAAAATTAATGAAAAATCTTTCATTTTGCAATCATTTATTTCTTCAAAACACTTAGTTGTATTCCAACAAAAATCTGGTCTTTTTTGTAACTTCTACTTTATCATATCCCATAACAATTTCCTGTTTTCTTCAAGGTACCAACCCCTCTGACATTGCAGGGACGATGCATCAACTTCTGCGTCACATCATGCCATATCACATAGGTTCTCGTAACACCTGTCCCCGTTCTTTGAATTGTACAAACATCCTTTCTGTTTATTGGCAAAATTGACCAAGCGTGACTCCTTCGCATTTTTTTTTAACTTGCGCATCATGGCAACCTCATACTGGAGCTTTTTGGATAAGCATTTTACCTGACTATTTCAACATAATCAGTAAAAAATCCCCAAACAACGCTAGGCCATACAGCTACTACTATATAAGGGTGTGGGGAAGAGCAGTACAGATAGAGGTTGGGTTAATATTAGTATGAGGTGGGTATAAGCTTAAAATAGACCTAAATGATAATAAATTGTCTGTACATTTTTTTTTTTTTTTTTTTTTGCAAGGGTCTGACAACATATTAACTGTAAAAAGCAAGGGAACGCTGTATATATATATAATTACTTCAGTTCAGTTAAAGTGCCATACGTGATACACGCTTGGGTGATCATGTCTCAAAAGAGACATGACTGACTGGGCAGAAGATTATCCCGCAGTAGGTTGCCATTGCTTTCTGCTGTAGACTGGTTGCCGAACAAGGCTATAGAACCCAATCTGTCCTGCTATTTAACCCATAACTGGAAGGAATAGATGGATTAATACCTTTCCCAAGGGTATTTGCGCGTAAGTGAATACAATGGATTCAACTGGAATTCGAACTCGGCTCCCCGGATTCTCGTTCTGAGCTGATATCCACTGTACCACAACGCACATAATATTATTATTGATAGCTACATCTGAATTGTTATCTCTGTTTTTATTTCCTACTCTAGAAAAATGGTTTGTACACACTTTAGCAGATTAGGGCTGCAGATAAAATGTCACACTTTAACTTACGATATGAATTTTTTTTTTAATGTGATTTTTAACAAATCTTCAGTTAAGTGCCATACAATACATGCTTGGGCAATCATGTCTCAAGAGTCATAACTGACTGGGCAGAAGATGTTCTGCTAGGGACTTGTTGCCAACCAAAGCTATAGAACCTGATCTGTCATGTTATTCAACCCGTAGCTGGAGAGAAGAGATGGATTAATACCTTTCCCAAGGGTATTTGCACATAAGTGAATGCAACAAATTCAACTCTAATTTGAACTTGGCTCTCTAATTTTTCGTGCATATTCAAAAAAAATACTTACTCCTCAATAAATTGTAGCCTTAAGTTTAGGGTGTTAAAGAGTTCTTTCCCTTATTTTATCAGCTGATGCTTTAAAATTCTCAAGAACGCTGCAACTTACCTTTTCATAACCGGATGAACAGCTTGTTCTCAGGTTACAAGATAACTTTTTTTTCTTTTTTTTTTTTTTTTATAGTAACCCAATCATTCTATGCATGAAGTATGCCACTGTTATTTACCAAAAATTAGACAGCTGTTTTTACATATTAGAAAATACAAGTAATAACAAATATCATTTGGTTACAAGATGGCATAGTCTTAAGACAGGGTACTGAAAATTTTGCCAAATTTGTGGGTGAAGCTGAGAATATATCAGTATGTCTGACATATTCTTACCTGCTTTGTGATTTCTGATCAGTTGGAATGTGAAAATAGCCTTTACCTTTTCATAATCCACATTATCTGATTACAAGTGTTGCATCTACTATTTAAGAACTTTTTATCTATTGAATAACATTTGGAAGGTGCCTAATTATTTAAAATTTTGCTTTTGCAAAGAATCTTCAAGTCTTTAATTCAATAGCCCGTTGCTACAATCACCAAGCTTCCTATGTTCTAACTTAAGTATAGTTAAGCCTTTCTGAATTCATACACATTTTTTTGCTATAATTTTTTTCTTAATCAAAACAAATCCTGCATTTTATTATTCTAGCTTATCAATGCCTAAATGCTTGACCTGTTCAAATAGAAATTTGTTCTTCCTTTAGGAATAAAATTTGAGAAATGCTCTCTGCCCTCAATTTGTCTCTATCAATTATTTAGAAGCAATCTCCTACATGCTTTGATTTTATGGGGGATGGATAAATTCTCAAAGCAGAAACAATTTTAAACATATTTTTGTTTTTCTCACCAAAGTTTTTCCTCTGATTTTTCAATAATATTAGTAATTTGGATTGGTAAGCATTTGCCTTGGAAACCTCCAGATAGATTAGACAACTTAAAATGACCTTGAAGTAAACAAGTTTGATCTTGGTAAATAATGCTAACAAATTTACTATACTTTTAGACTTTGTAGAATCTCTTACTAAATATTAGTATAAACTTGAATTATTTTAGTTTAGTAATAAGCACCATACTGTAAGTTAATGTCTATTTATGGAAATTTCAAAACACTCAATATATTAAGATCCTAATGCATAATTCAGTTCTGGCTACATAAGTATTTTGGCATGTTGTGGAATTTTAAAATGTCAGACACAAATAAAGCTTATCTGCAATAATTTACTTAGCAAATTTAAATTTGCAAATATCCAAGTCCAAACTTTGCTTGAACCTCAAAGTGTAAGAATCTGAAACTGATATTTCTTGCATTTCTTTGGTAGAAACTGAGATATGAATGGATCCTTTACTTGTCATAAATTAAAGTATCATCAGAAAACAAATTTTACTGGTTAATCATTTTGTTTTCTGGTTTTAATTACCAAGTTAATAATCTGATACAGTTTCATAATATTCTAAATGTTGCCCCAAAATGTTTTGCTTCAGTTTTTGCATATCAAATTCCAAGAATTAATGATGCAATTGATTTCTGTAAAAGTGCATTTTCTGGTGTTGAGTTCAACTGGCTGTAACTTGGAGTCTCTTTATGTTAACTGATTGTTGAATGTCACTTGACCCCATCCACCAAACAAACAAAAGCAAGTGTATTGTTTTGGTCATTTGTTATCTTTGTCTTTGCCAGAAGCATCACATACAGCCTTTTTTTCCTTCCTGACCCAAATAGCAATCCTAATCCTGTGTGTGTCCCTCCCGTCATTTCAAATCTGTACTCATCCTTTGTGTAGTTGATCTCCCATGCAGACTAGCCACAACAGTTCTCTCTCTCTTCACACGCAGAGAGGCTTTTTCCTTTCTGATTCAAGTAAAACACTCCTCTCAAATTATAACACAATTATAAAAATTGTCTTTAAAGCTCAAAAATGCTTACATTTTTTTCCTCTCCAACAGCAACAGGGGAACATTGTTTTGCAAGGAAACCTGTTTTGCTGTGTGCAGATGTGAGAGACTTGATTAAATCAATTTTTTTTTTTTTTTTTACACTCTCCCAGATTTCCAGCTAAGTTTGACATTTGATAGCTGACAAATTATTTATTGTTTCCAAACTCTTGGAATTATTGACTGCTTTTCCAGCAGTGTTCAATTTTTATGAAAAAAGAAATTGAGAAAATGGTAGCCTTTGATTTGGGAAATGTTTAAAAATAATTGTAACAATTTGAAAATAATATGGTTTTGTTCTTTTTATGATTGACTATGAAAACACGAACAGGGAAATATATAATAGTCATCATTGGTGGCTGGAAAGTAGTTATCCAAAAGCTGTTACGCTTTATATTATATACTAAACAATGGCTTAACAAAACAAGTAAAATGATTCTATTTTAACAGAAAACTTGAGCAACAATAGTCAATAAATTTATCTGAGCCTGAGGAACAGTATTTCTGCAGAACTTTGAAGTCGGTAGAAAGATAAGCTCTTTGAACTTTTTATTAACTTATGTATATAGGTTAATATTTTGTGCAAAGTAAGTACTCAATAGAGAACTTGAGCAACAATAGTCAATAAATTTCTCTGACCTTGATGAGCAGTATTTCTATGCAGTCTTGAGGTTGGTAAAAAAAAAAAAGCTATTTGACCCTTCTTTCTTTCTACCCCTGGTAAGTTTTTATATCTGACCTTTGTTGAATTTATCAAATGCTGAACACTTTAATTTTCAAAAGATAATCCAATTCTGATAGGCACTTTGAAATATTTAATTTTCACTGCTACATCAAAAATAAGGCTTTTTTTTTCTTTTCTTTTTTTTTTTTAACTTATCATTAGGTTTTCACAAAATGTACACATTAACTTTAATTCCTCACTGACTCCCTCTTCCCCAGCAAGTATTAGATCAGAGGAAAGTCAATCTTCTGCAGTAAAAATTAACTGACAATGTTTGTTCTCATCAAATTTACACAATGTACTGAATAGGCAAAATTGAATCTATATTAATCTGGTTTTGTATCGCTGTAAGTAACATCCAAGTAAACATTAAATTCAGTTAAGGTATCCTGAAGTTGAGCCAACTTAGAGAATCCCAAAGCATTCTGGAGACTTGCAAATATTTTAGGGACTGCATTGGATTTTTTATGGCAGATGGCCATTAAATGGTAATTATGGGCTCTGTTAATTTTTAATTATAGGCTTGCATTTGATGAGCAAAAATCCAAACTAAAAAGATAGCACATTCTGCATGGAAATTAATTCAGGGATTTATTTCTTATATATAGGAGCGAGTCAAAAATGATCTTTTAAATAAGAGCACAGTTAATTTTTTTGACTTTCCTTCTGTGTGTGTGTGTGTGTGTGTGTATGTATATATTTATATCTGTAAATGGACAATAAACAAAGACTAAAGGAAAACTTATCTTAGCAGACATATTTTGTCCTCTGAGGAACTTTATCAAGGAAAATGTAAGAATTTTATTCTGTAACAAGTATTTATAGACAAGCAAAAATGTTAGTTCTTCAAGCATATTAATTTTAAGAAACACTCATAAATATTCATCTGGCTAACTGAAAAGTCTAGGTAAATTATGGAGGATGCTAAGTGACAATTTCATGTCTAATAAACAAAAGCCAGTTCTTCAATATGGCAGTGAATCCTGGACAATATCCTCAAAGATGAAGAAAAAACTGGAAGCAGCTGAAATGTGGTTCTACAGAAGGATGCTGCGGATATCATGGACCGAGCATGTGAGCAACGATGAGGTTTTGGAAAGGATAGAAACAAAAAGGAAATTAATATTTAGCATCAAGAGACAACTAAAGTTTCTGGGACATGAAATGAGGAAGGAGGGCTTGGAGAATTTGATACTAACAGGCCAGACAGAGGAAGAAAGAGACAGAGGAAAACAGCGCATAGCATGTTTGAAGGGCATGAGCAAGTGGATGACAGAAGGGGGGTTGCGTGGTGTTACAGGAGAAGGCATGCTCAGAGCCACCAGGGATAGGGAGACGTGGAAGGCCATGATCGCCTACGTCCTGAAAGGACAAGGCACATAGAAGAAGAGTAAAGATATTCTCTAAATTTTTATGCAAGTTAATATTTGGATTATTTTAGTTTGGGATTAATTTGTTATATATTTTAAATAACATGTTAGGAATTTAAGTTTTTTCTTTTCTTTTTCTTTTTTTTTTTTTAATCCAAGCTAATAAAATTCAATATTTCCAGTAAACAATGTAATTTGCTTTATTTCAGGCCAAATTTAAAAAGAAAATCATTTCAATCTAATTTATAAAATTGTCTGTACAGAAAAATCTGCCAACATATTGTCTTTATTTAAAAAAAAAAAAAAAAAAAAAACTTTCTAAAAGTAAAATAAATTTTTTGCAATGTTGAGAAATAAGTGGCTGATTTAAAGTTGAATTTATCTAAATTGAAACACATTCCTTACTTTTAGCTTAAAATGTATTAGAAAAACATTTATCAGCAGCCTGATGTCTGCCTAATTTATGTAACAAGAGATAATTGTAATGAAATTACATGACAAATACAATGTAAACATATAATTTCTTTGAGTACAAAGTTTTATGCACGTGCAAATTGTAAGCTTTTTCATTTATGGTTAGCAAATAGTTTTCATTTAATATCACTTGACTGCTACAAATACAGAATGTTAAGACTTAAGTTTATAAATTACTCTAATTAAAATTTAAACATGAAAACAATTCTTGTAAAAATTCATTTTTCATTGAAGAAAGTTTTTTTTTTCCTTTAAGGTTTCCAGTTTCCATAATATATTTTATTCGTAAAAGTAATAAGAGCTTTTCTAATTAAATGTTTTATTTAATTTTTTATTATTCCAAGCAAATGTTCTGTAACTGGGTGGGTGGGGGTGTCCTGTTTGGCAGAACAGTTTGTTTTAAATTCTCCTAGGATTTGTATAATCATTAAGCACTATACGATTTAAAAAATAATTAAATTCCTTTGTGAATAAGTTCTGAAAGTTTCACTCAAATTCAACAATGATCTGATTTTTGCAAGAATTTCCAAATCCGTTTTTCACTACAAAAAAAAAAAAAATTGAACTTCCTATACAAATTTATGGTCTTCATGTTGATTTCAGAAAAACACTATTTTAACCAAAATTTCAAAGGTTCTAAAAAGGTTTAAAAAAATCTTTTAATAAAAGTTTAACAAATACTTGGATAAAACTTTTTACATTTTTTGCATATGCTTTTAGGACAACCTATATACACACTCACTCATTCATTCTCTATAATATGCTCATTTCAGTAAGAGAAATCTCTAGATTTATCAGCAGCTTCAACCTCTTCCTCCAAAAGCCACTCACCTGGATAAAATTCCAGTGGTTCTTAAGAATATCAACCCAGAATTATCCCCTATTCTAGCAAAGTTATTTAACTGCTTCTTGAAGGAGAAAGCTTTTTCAAGTGTGGAAATTGGCAAGCATATAACCAGTCTTCAAGAGTGCGGTCAACTGATCCTACTACTCCCTATACAGTCCCATTTGTCTCATCAGTAAGCTTTTTTTTTTTCCCCCCTACCTAAGAATATACTCTGATCATTTGTAAATATCTATGCTGATTATACGACAATGTACAGGTGTACTGCTAGAAGTCTTGACTCTTAGAGATTGGCAGCTGACCTCTCTTTCAATCTAACACTAAGTTCTCAGGGGTGGGGGAAAAAATTGGTTGGTTGAGTTCAATACCTCCAAAACCAAACTGGTTACATTCTGTCACTGCCAATCATACCCTGAACTACTGCCAGTTACATTAAATGAATATCCCCCATGAGGATGCCACTGTGCCTTAAGAGGATATTGAGCTTCAGACTCACACCCAGCCTAATGTGGAATTCCTATATACAATCCCTTGCTAAAGATGCAGGTAAAATGATCAGCTCCCTGTACTGCTCCAGTTGGTACCTGACTTCTCATGATATCCTCTACCTTTTTATAAGAGCCAGATCAGGCCCAAAATAGAGTACTTTTGCCATATCTGTCTAGGAACTGGCCAGACCTTACCCATGTTAATAAAGTTCAAAAGCATCTCAGTCCTTTTAAGAGAAGAATTATTTTCCATTCTCCATCCTCTCTTTCCCATGCTGGATGTGATGAACCTCTTACGTGCTTGGACAAACTGCATCACTTGGTTCCACCGGGTCTGGCCTTCATGCCACTTATGCCCGCCATGCCACTTATATAAGTAGTAAAACACCAACACTCCCTGCATGTTTCTTCGACAATAATTAAGTTTCACTCAAACAGCTTCTTTTTGCAAACTACTAATATATGAAACACTCTAAAGAAAATGTTTCCCAATCACTACAATATTTAGTTATCTTCCCCATGTAAACTACCCCTTAATGTAATCAGCTACCTAGAATGACTCCTGGGCTTTGTACAGGTTGAACCATACTGAATAAATAAATATATATGTCATCCACATACAAACCAGTTTCGCTGTATCACAGCTCATCAATGTGGCTAGACATCCACTTGATTCTGGCCGGGATTGAAACTTGACAGATTTGGTGTCAGTCAGTCGCTAACCCCTAAGCTATATGCGCTTGGAATGAAAGAAGGGAAATTTTAGTGTGCTATATATAAGCGGTGTATACACATGCCAGTCACCAAAAGAACTCATTTCATTGCTGAAGAATAATGTGTGTTGTTATGCACTCCCCTTATATTCATCACTTACAATAAATTGAATATAAGATGATTAAATTTTTGATGCATCTTGCGAGGGATCATCAATCCTTGGTTAGTTTATACTGTGCGTTAACTCCAATCTTTCTTCTACTGATATTGTTAGCAGAAATGCCTAAAAGTCAAAATTAACAGTTCTTGATGGAAGCAGTTGGTCATGTTCCCCCCCCCCCTCTCATCCATGTTGGCCTCTATAACAATCTACTTCCAACTACATCCCCTTTATCTTCATCTTTACACTGGTCAGGTTCTCTTCTCTTTTCTTCTCTCTCACTATTATACCTCACCTTATACCCTTGTCAATCCTTCCTACCGGGTTCCAATGCAATAACAGACATTATTCACCTCCAGATTTCTTTCTACACCATTTGCACACACATTCTGCTGCTGCTACAATTCTCTGACTATCTTGACTGACTGTTAGCTGCTAGTCTGACATATGCCTCTTTCCAGAAAAAATCTACCTTCTTTTTCTCTCTTTCTCAGTCTATTTTATATAATTTCTGTAGAATTTAACTGGATGACGCCCAACATGTAATTCTGCACAAGATTTTCTCACTTGTAATAAGAGCAGCAATAATACAATACCAAATCCCTCTTCTTTCTCCTTTTGCTGCCTAGTAATTGCTCCCCCAACACACACACTGCAAGTATGAATGTCGGTAGGGCAGGCTCGATGCTGACCTTGTTTATTTACAACCCTCGCTCCCTCCCTCTCCTTCTCCACTCCCCTCTTGCTTTGTACTCGGTTACTGTTTGGTGCATGTGTTTTCTTCTCTTGAGGTGCGGATTTCAGAGAAATAATCTTTTACAACTGCCTCCATCATCTTCAAGCTTCTAAACTTAAAATCCAAGCATTGATCTCAAAGAAATAAAATTTACCAAGTGCTTTCTTTCTATATTGCAATTTTTTTTATTTTTTTTTATTTTTTTATTTTTTTCAAATGTGAGTCATTTTTCGTTAAGTAATTAAAAATAAATGATAGCTTTGAATATGGTTTAAGTACTCCCTTTCCTTCAATGACAACTTTCACAATATTACCACTATATATGAGTCTAATAAAAGTGTGGGAGAAAGTCTTCTTTACAAGAGAAGGATAGATACACATCACTACCAGGGAAGATGAAGATTATAATGTTGCAACCAAGGAATTTGGAGAGAATGTTGACAAAGAATACCAACTTCTTTAACACACACATACATATATATATATATATATATATATATATATATATATATATATATATACACACACACACAGTTTTACCTGTCTATTCCCCGATAATGGTCAAGGCCAAAGTAGCTGAGCACTTGGACAAAAACTTGCTACCTTAGCAGTCTGTTAAAATTAGCTGAGGGCTTTGACTGCTGTTGCTCCTCAAACTTTGTTGAGGCTCCTTATTGCTTTCTGACAGACTGAAGCAAAAAAAAAAAAAAATCAGTTAATGGTGAGAAGCAAAGAGAGAAATGATTTAACTTATGAAAGTGAATGTTATATTAATTCTGTTTTTCTTTCACATAAGAAAAAGAAGTAAAACTGATTTGTTCTCTCCACTAATCTTTCATAGTTTTTCCTCCATAATTGACAAGGTTTTGCGCAAAGAAAAATCAGATTGCAATTATTTCTGCTTTAGGTTTCCATAAAGATTTTTTCTCTTTAATGAACAATAAGAGAAAAGGCCTTTTCACAAAGAGAGACCAACCTTCTTCAATTATTAGAATTTGCCAAAGTTTTCATACTTAAATCAATAGACATCTTTTTAATATATTAACTGGAAAGTGTTACATTCCAGGCTGTGTATCATTTAAAGATCCTTTGAATCAAAATTCAGAAATATGATCAAATTGAAGTGGGACTTGCAATTGTTCAGGTTTCTCAACCATGCTTCACTTCATTCTCTCTCTAGGCAGATTTCGAAGTTTCTAACCAAAACAAAATGATTATACCCCCCCCACTTTTTTGTGTGTGTGTTCATTATTTTAATAGCCATTTACAACCCAAGTTTATTCTCTGATATCTTCTGCTATAAAGAAAAGCAAGGTAAAATCTTTACATTTTAGACTTTTTCATTTATACCAAATCTCAAAGAAATTGACAGTTGATGTTTGAATTAGTTTTTGTTAAACAAAAATGTTTAATGCAACACACATTTGAAGGTTGGCAAGACTCAGAAATTCATCCCACCACCCTTCTTTTTTTCTTTTTTAATGAAATATTTGTAGTTAGTTTCTTGCACTTGCCTTACTATTTATATATATATATATATATATATATACACACACACACACTGTTTAATTGTGATAATGTTTAGTGTCAATTTTGTTTATTCTGTGGTGTTACTGACAAAATTTATTTTGGCAAGCAATTTTTTTTTTTTTTTTATCTTAAAGTGATCAATGTGGAGGTGGTAATAGTGTTGAAAAGCCCAGAGAGTTTGCCATATTAGCTGAGCAGGTTCATACCAACTTTGAAGCCCTGATAATGGTGTCCTCACAAAACTTCAAAGTCACCTTGAACCTGCTCAGTTAGTGTGACGCTTTTTGTGTGTGTTTGTGTATAATGGGTAAATTGTTGCCATTGTATATTTTTCATTTTGCACATGCACTTTCTGATTTTGTTGACTGTACATTGTAGTAGGGTCAGTTGAGCACCGTTTGAGAAAAACAATACCATGATGCAATTCACTCTGCCAGAAATTTGCTTGGCATTTGATCTGGAAGCACCAATACAAACATTTTAAAGTGTTTGGGTGTCAATCTGAGGACAGTGCAGAGGATTTTGAACGAGTTGAATGATTGATGATATATACATAAGCATACATTCTTTTGCAGATTCTCCTGTGAAATATTTGGCTACAGCCAAATCACACTGGATAGTGCTGTCTTATTAGCATGTAGGAGTGGAGTTACTTGTTCCATACTCAAGTTGTTTTAAATTAATGTCTTTCTCATAGACTGGCTAGCAATCATGGCTATAGTACCCAGTCTGTTATGCAATCTAATTTATAGCTAAGTAGAAAAGAGATGGATTCATACCTGCTCCAACAAAATTTATGCTAAAGTGAATTGAATGATGTTGGCCTTAATTTTAATTCTGCTCGTCACTCCTTCATTTTGATTTGTTAGATGCATTGTTTGGTAAAATTTAAAATTAGAAAAATCTCCCTATATCTTCCTATGGTTACTTGTATCAGTTGAAAAACAAAAGGATGACTAACTAGTAAATATGGTTCAAGGCAATCAACTTTGTTTTAATAATCTGCATTTTGGTTAGCTTTGATCTTTTCTATGAAATAAACACATTTTCTTTTGTCTGCAATTACTGTTGAGAGGTGGGATTCTAAAGAATGGGATGGAAAATCCCATTCTTTAGAATCCCACCTCTCAACAGTAATTGCAGACAGCCAAATCTTCCAATTTGTTAAGTTCGACATTGAGCTGGCACTTTCATACAGATATGCATCAATTAAATGTTTTTCTTGTTTTTTTTTAATTTTTGCGTGATCAAATTTTGAATCCTGACCTGGCAGACAAAGGTGGTTTATTCTCTTAAAAATATTTGAAGACCACTTTTATTTCATTCAGTCTGACATTAAACATAACCTCTGTTGAAACTTCTTGTGAATATTGCATATACACACTCACACACAGTTTTTATTGATATTAAAATTTGCAATCCCCTTTTATATGACATTCTTTTTCTATTAAATATTTTGAATTATTTAAATATTTAATTTCCTCTAAAATTAGCATTAAAAGGAATGATCAACTGAAAACGTTTTGCCAACAGTAGAATCTTTTTTACGTGCTGTTTTAATTTTATTTCATACTGCTAAAGACCTAATAAATTTTATTTTTTGAAAGAATTTTTACAATATTTAAATTGGATCTATTTTAGTTACATGCATAGAATATAGCAGGATATTTTTCAAGGCAATTAGAGATGCCTTCCCTACATGAGAGATTTGCTGTAATTGCCTCTTTTACTATTTTGCTTTAAAGTGTGTTTTGGAAATATATTGAGAAATATTTTGCAAAAAATATAGATCCTATAGTTAAGCAGTCTTTGTGATAGCATTACTGCTTGCTTCTTTCATTCCGACCAGTCAGTCAAATGACATTAGCGTTGGTGTAAAATTTGAATTGTGTCTCTCTCTCTTCACCCCACCCCACCTGCAGCAATTTACAGGGGTTATTTTGGGAATTAGGAACGTCAAAGCATCTTCTTTTTGAACAGTCATTTTTAAACACTCAAATGACATAATCTTTAATTCTGGGGAAATACGATTTTTTTTTTTTTTTTTTATGGATCTGAAGCAAATTTGAAATATTTTGTATTTGTTTTGTTTTGCTCGGTATTAAGTTTGTTAACTTGGGTCTTTGTTACCTGAAGTTTGATATTCAGTTCTGTAAGTTGTTAAAGAAATATTACCTGAGTTGAAAGAACCATTTCCAATCCAAGCCAGAATGAAAAACCTTTTTCCTAATTTGTTTGTTCTACAGTGGTATCAATTATCTGACAAACAAGCCTACTTTCAACTTGCTTATATATTATATACACTGAAATAAAATATCATTTGAAGTAAGAAAAATTTACTAAATGACTGTTGGCAATTCTTTGTATTTGTGCTAATCTCTTTCGCTCAGATATCATGATTCTTTATCCATTCTCATCAATTAAACCAAATAAATTGTTGCCCTTTTAGCAATTCTTATTTTGGACATTGATTGTCATTCTCTTTAAAAAAAAGACTTGTTTGATTGTTTGTTGCATTTTTAGTTACTTTCTTGTTTCTTGGACTAATTTTTTTTTCTTTTTCTTCTCTTTTCCGTTTTTTTCAGCCCAGCAAAGTTCGCCGTTAACCAGGGTATCATGTACTGCACACCTCACTTCAAGCAGCTTTTTGCACGAAAGGGCAACTATGACGAGGGATTTGGAAGGCAGCAGCACAAGAAACGTTGGCTTAGTGAACCCAACTTGGCTGGACAGGCCAAGGGACCTGAAGAGGCCCCTTGCCACAGTTAGCTGCTGTTGCTGCTCTAATTCTCTCCTCTTTTATACCCTAAAACTACACACTTATCCCCTAACATCCACCTCTTTCCCTCCTCTTTTTGCAGCAGCAGCAGCCGCAGTGGCACCACCATCACTAGATTATATCTCCTTGGGATGGGCTCAGCTGGTGAGGTGAAAATTTGGGTGGGATTTTTTTTCTTTTTGTGTGGGAGAAATCAAGGGTGGGGTGTTCATTTTTAAACAGTTTTTATTGTGCTGATTCCCTTACTTGGGTTCAAAATCGGAGGTCATCACCTTGTTTGAGTGTCAATGCATTTTTTATTCCAGGTGCATTGACCCTCCAGCTGACATGTTGACTTTAGATAAAATGTTTCTTTTTAGGTCTGATTCTTGTTTTATCCTTGATGTGTTTTGAAATATCTTTTCTACACATTCACAAATTTAATGCTAGTCAAATGTGAAGATAGCTGATTTTTTACAGTCCATGCCTTGTGGTGACCGTCAACATTCTGCTCCTTCACTTACTTGCATTAAACGTTTTTTCTAAATTTTTTTTTTTTTTTTTTTTAGTAAATATCTATTTTTTGAAATATGATTTCAGTCATCCTCTCTGTCTAGTTATACAAAATAAAATTTTTTTTAAAAATAAAATTTAAAAAAAACTGTTAGATCCGACATATGTGGAAATAACAAATACCTGTTTTCGCACAATTTTTTTTTTTTTTTTTTCTCAAAATACAAGGTGCTAGTATATAATTGTTGCTGGCTGCACTTCCATTCCTTCTCTATCTAGCCCTCCTCCTGTATCTTTTTTGCCACTGCATATTTCTGCATGTTGGCTGTCCTTCCTTCACTTGAATTCAACCTAAACTCCTCTTTTGTTCCCTCTCTGTAAATGTATACCCATACACAGGCTCCAGACTGTCAGACGTGACAATATAATAATAATAATACTCTTTCTTTCTTTGGTGTCTTCCGTCTTTCTCTTTCTTTTTTCTTTTTTTTTTCCACTTTGTAGAACATTACCAGTTTTTCCGGCTGGGCTCTTGATGTGCCCTCTTTTCCTCTGCTGCTGGACACAGCCATTGAAACAAATTTAATCATTAAAAAAAAAAATTTATTTAATCTTATAAATAAATAAATAAATGTTCACATACAATGGCTTTTTTTTGTTTTCTTTTTTCTTTTTTTTTATTTTGTATTCACTCCCCCCACCAAACCTCAAAAAAGATAAATGTGACTTAATAAGATAGTTTTAGGATTATCTTATATTTATTTTTCTTGTGCGTGTTGTCCTTTTAGACCCATACATATGTATGTAAATAACTTTTATATGCATGCATATATCCCAACACTGCTGTAATGTGTTGATTTATATATTTTTGTCTCTCCACCACCACCACCCAAAAAATACTGTAAAATTTTCACATCTCTCAAAATACCTATGTAATAACTTTTTAATCTCCTCTTCCACAATGATCACTAAAATTCAAACCCTCTTCCAGCTGGCCAAAAAAAAATTGTTTGCACCTATGTTTATTCCTAAACTTAGATTTGACAATATTGACACAAACACACACACATATATTTTTTAATGTATTTTATAGTTAGAGATATATATATATATATACACACACACAAAATATATCACAATTATGCCCGTGTCTTTTTTTTTTTTTTTTTTTTAAATATAAATAAACAAGTAGGGTTAGTATTAGGTAAAAATGAACTGTAACAAAATTGCCAAGATCTGAGGCAGTAGAACTAGTGGTGAGCCTTAATACCTTCTGCCCTTTAAATAAAAATGATAAAAAAAAAAAAAACAGCCAAGCCTGCTTTGTCCAGCAATCAAAGGCAGCACAACACTTTCTTCCTCGCTGCTGTTTGTCTTCCTTTTTCATAAGTTGTCATCTGTGATGGACACACATGCCTAATCGTCCAATTCTGCCTCTCCTTATTGTCTTTGCTATTCCCACTTTGCCCTGCATAGGTTTTTTTTTTTTAATAACTACTTATAAATTGCTTTTTGACTCCATTCAGTTAAAAGTGAGGAAAAGAAAAAAAAATTTTTGTGCACCCTTATCACGAAGACGACGACGACAACAACGACTCCCCTCCACCAAAAGACAAAGCCAGTGTGGGTGTCTCGTATATTTGAGTGTGTGTAAGTATGCATGCCTTTCTCTCTTTTGGTATCATCACTGTTTGCAGAAACGGATAAAATCTAAAAATAAAAATGTCTTGTTCTTCATCTCTAATCTTGAAACTTTTTTCTTTGCTTTGTGTCTGTATTTTTGTAACTAGATTCAAAAGTTGCACCTGGCATTTTTAGCTGCTATTCTTCCCGTTGTCTATCAGGTATGGACAAATAGTCCATCTTCTCCCACCTCTTCTTCTATGGTCCCTTGACTGTCTGAACTTACCCTACCCGGACAAACTTTATCAGAATTTCATCAGGTGCTCAAACATTTTCTTTTGCAACAAATCCAGCTTCTTAAATCTGAAACATAAAAGAAAAAAAAACTTGTGGATAGGAATAAATATTTTTAAACCCTTGGGGTAGCAGTGCCAAATAACAGCTTCACTTATTTCAGCTTATATCCCCCTTTTTTTTTTTTCTCTCTCTCTCCTATTATAGGGAAAGGGGGATAACCCATGTCCGGAGACTCTCTAATGACCAATTCAAAGATGCCTCTGGAGTCTTACAATATTACAAAAAGACTTCCAAAATTTCAGTGTCTTCCCTCTCCAGCCAAAGGGATATGAAGACCACTTCTGCTCTCACCCCATTTAAAAAAAAAAAAGACAAAAAAACAATATTGTCTCTGAATGTCATAATTTTACAAACCGTGTATTTAGTTGCGACATTGGCTCTCTTTGCTGCCATCTTTGCTGATTGTGTGTTGTCTTTTTTTGCTTCTCATCTTTGCAAACATCTTACTCTTCATATTACGCTGCTAACCTTTCTTTTTGACATTTACATGAGTGGCTTATAAGTTGGTCCCATCAATTAGGCCCTTTTTTATTGTGATATTTTATTTCAACCACCAACTATCTTAGTGCCACTGTCTCTGAAGCTGGTTTGACCATCACTAAACCCGGCACCAATACTAAACAACCAAAGAAAGCAGATGACCTTTCTTTTCCTTTCCATTTTCCCCTTTTGCAACAGTTGTTGTTCTTGTCATCTTCATTTGAAAGCAATGTTTGGTGGCATTGGCACAACTTAACATCAATTGAAGTTTGTATATTTTGTTTTTTTATAAGAGCATGTAACATAATGACTAGAGCTACAAATTGTTGCTGGTACCTGAGTAATAAAAGGAGAAAAAAAATCGAATGTTTCTGCTACTAATGACCATGTACTCTGCTTTTTCTTTTTTTTTTTTCTTTTTTTTTTTTTTTTTAGCTGCTCATCTCTGCCTCTATTCTGGCTGTTCTTCATATTTTGTATTTGTCACCTGCTAATAAATTATTGCCTTTTTACATTTTGGCTTTTCTTTTCTTTCTTCTTCGGCATCTCAATTGTCTGTTGAGCTGTTCACTCTGCAGAATTTACATAAAATCATAATTAACATTGTAAAGAACTCATGGCAAAACAACTTGTAGACCAGTTTAGAAAATGTTATTGCAATGATACCTCCCATCATGTAAGCCAAATGGTTCCTCTGTTCCATTGGACAGTTATTAGAGATTTGTATATTGGCAAAATATTCAAGTTGTCATTCCATGAAATGCATGCAATGGCCATAGTAAGCAGTGAATTTTAGTGTTTGCTTTATATTTCTCATTTTACTCTGAGCTATCACTACACATCCTCTTTATTTATTTATATATACATGCAAATTCAGCTTTATGTATTAAATTATCATTGAGGCCCATGTCAACAAGTCATTTTTAACCTGAGTTGAAAAGGAAATCTGAAAGTTTCAAGATATTCTGAATGATATTTATAGAATTTTGTACTGAAATTTTATACAAATGTCTTTACTTGCATGCACACATGATGGAACTTCCAGAATTAAGAAACATATCCTCAGTGATTATAAATATTTGTTGGATTTTAATTTAGCAAGTATTTTTGTCAATAGCTAATATATATGAAGTAAGTTTACTTTTAAATTATTTTACTGAAACAAGTTCATAGTATTTTATTGTACTTTTGGTCCCATCAGTTAATTTGTTGACTATAAAATTTAGGAATATTTTAAAGTTCCTTACAAGATGTTGCATATGGAGGCAATATTAAACATACTATTAAAATATTCATTACGTCTAGTAATTACATTATCAATAGATATAGATTTTAGTTTGTTTTTCTCTTAAACTTCATAATTGCTCTACTCATCAATAATTTGAATAATATATTATATATTTTTGGTTAAAAAATCTCCACTGTAAATTGTTGATTCTAGACTTATTTGGTTTTAAGGATAGTTTAACAAAGAAAAAAAGAAAAAAAAAGCTTTATAGTTGGAACAACAGGCAAACCTAAAACAATCCCCATCAGTTTCACTGTGTTAAATTCTCTGAGTGTTGCAAGTTTAGTTTCTTTGTAATTGAATTTTGTTTCTGGGTGTGATGAATTTAAGCATTGTAAAAAGAGTGGATTTCATTAACTTCCAAGTTCATGAGTAAATGAAATGTCAGCTAGTATAAAATCATGTGGTGGAATTGATGCTCAACTTTCAAGGTAAATTTGTTTCAATAAATGGACATTTATTTATATATAAACATAAAATCCAATAAGGTAAGGTTGGACTAAAAATCTTTGAAATTGATCTTCAGACCATGTTATGAAAAAATAACCTGGATTCAGTTTCAAATATCCTACTTAAGTTCATTATAGTTGACACAGCTGCTTTCTCTTTCGGATCATCAGTAGTGTTTTTTTTTTCTTTTTTTAGATTAATAAAAAATATAAGCATGCAATAAAATTAGAATTAATGAGAAAATTTGTGGAAGTGTTTAATGTGTTAGACTAGATTTTATATATATATATATAT
>JBBBDQ010001583.1:0-107500 GCA_037127315.1 Ascarosepion bandense
AGAGGAAATTAAGGGAGATACCCCATGTATGTTAAAGTTAAATAATTCAATAATAGCAGTTAAATGTAAAGTCTTTATAACAAAAATAAAAAAAAAAAGTTACCTTCAACTTTTATAGATATTACTAACAAATGGTGTTGACAACATAAACTATAATATTTAATTTACATAACCATTTTAAGACTATATTTCATTTTTTTTAAATGAAAGTATTTATGTTGATAAAGATTGTTTAGTTTTAAATTCTTTTAAAATTGTTAGCATAGAAAGAACTTATCTGCTTTGTCAAAAAAAAGTTAGCAGAAAAAGAAGTTATATTTCTACATTTCAAAACATAAAATAAATGCAATCTTGGCTAATTAGTAAGTTAGTTTTATTAATACCTAGCAGAATAGCCCGGTTGTTGTTCAGGTGTAATGAAAGCTTTAAAACTAATCCATGGTACTGGAGCGCAGACTCTTCGGACATTGGCACTAAAGACTAAAAAGCAATAGTTGTTTCCAGTTAAAGTGAAACCGTAGATTGAAAGAAAAATGAATGGATGTAAGTCAAATTTTGATTTCCTAGTAT
Organism: Ascarosepion bandense; assembly: GCA_037127315.1. Taxonomy (NCBI): domain Eukaryota; kingdom Metazoa; phylum Mollusca; class Cephalopoda; order Sepiida; family Sepiidae; genus Ascarosepion; species Ascarosepion bandense. The sequence goes on from JBBBDQ010001583.1 coordinate 571, forward strand.
CGATATCAAATAAGTTTTTTGCGTCGTAAACTGAATTTTGAAAGCTAAATAAGTCCTCTGAGTAAATAGTATCATGGCTGAGACTAAGAACTACAATTATACCTACTTAGAGCCAAGCCTGAAGTAAAAACTAAAATAAAAGGGCTGAAAAAAATACAGACATACAGGCAGATAAACAGACACATACACAAACATCTGGGTTAAATAACAAGGGTAGGACTTGGGGACCCTGCCCTTAAAAACAAATCCCAATGAATCTTGATACTCGAAAAGAAAAATGTATGACTAGACACAAAACTTATATAAAAAAAACAACAATAAATTGATGAAACTAAAAGGTATTACCAGCAATAAATTAAAAAAAGATTTACTTGGCAATAAATGACCCGCCGAGGTGTTGATATGCCATAAAAACAAAACAACCAAACTGACTAGACAACCTTTGACCTGACACAGTGACCCAACTTTCCTTGCAGTATATTCAGCTATTGACTTGATGTAGCTGTTCCACTTCAAGTCACTTGAGAAAGTGAGGCCAAGAAGATGCAGTGTGTTACTCACCAGGAGACTGTAGTCATCCATTCTCATGTCTGGCAGGAAAGTTTATCTATGGGGGTTATGGGGGTTATCTATGGGGGTTAAAGGAGAGCAGTTTGGTTTTTGAGGCATTAAAATTTATGGTAAATTTTCGTTTTAGGTACCAACGGCTTTTACCCCCTTCAAATTTATCCAAAATAGCATTATTTCTATGCAAATGTATATGCTGAACTCAAATCAACAATTAGTTATTGAAGAAACTTACCTTTTTTGCTTTGAAAGTCCATAAAAAAAAACTGAACTATATCTTGCACTTTTTCTTTCGCGTAACTCTCATGAAGTCATGTAATTAACTGCAGAATGACGTTCTACGTAGGCAGCAATTTTGGTCGAATTTTGTCCTTTACTGAAACTTCCGGCGATGTACTTCCTGTTTTGAGAGCAATAAACGAAGAAATACAATAGCGCGTTACTTTAATTCCCGGAAGTACATCGCCGGAAGTATCAGTAAATGAAGAAAAATCAACAAAAAAATTTGCCAAAATTCGATCACATGTGCAGTCTGTCATTCTTCAGTTAATTACATGACTTCGTGAGAGCTACAGGAGAAAAAGTGCAAGATATAGTTTGGTTTTTTATGGACATTTAGATAAAAAAAGGTAAGTTTCTTCAATAACTAACACTTGATTTGAGTTCAGCATATACATTTGCACAGGGAGAATGCTATTTTGGATAAATTTGAAGGGGAAAATGACGGGATTTAAAATGAAAATTTACCAAATTTACTAGCCGTTCCCTACCCGAGTCCATCACAGATTGGGGGTCTTTTCCAAGAACAGCAGCCAGGTTTACTTTGTCATCCTCGACAGTTGCTATTGACATGAAAGTAAATGGTGGAAACTAATTACATCAGGAAGATCACTGATGAAGATCTGAAAAAGTGTAGGACCTTGGATAGAGAGAGCCTTGAGAGATGCCTGCATCTGTATGAAATGGTATGCCAAATTTCTTTCGGATGACGGCTGGGATATGATCACCTCCACAATGATGACCAAGAACAGAGATGGGGTTATGCACATAATCACTCATTAGAGCCTCTGTTCTATTTTAGAAAGCAGATGTTGATACTCCAGGAAAATAAAGTGTTGAGTTCGAAGAGAATTTTCAAGCAAAGCATTCAACCTTGTCTGCTGTAGATGTCAGGACTTCAAATTGATTGAAGAAGAAGAAGAATTGAGAGTTTACTGTTGTTCAGCTCCCTCTTGCAGAGTTGCCAGTAATCTGTAGTACCAAATTTGCAAAATGATATACATGCTTTCATTCAGTTAGCCAAGAATAACTTCATGTAGAACGCACTTATGCTCATTATGACCAGAGACATCTGTGAGAAATATATTCACATAGCTTAGCACTTAAGCAGTGAAAGGAAATTATCAAACATAACAAGACATACCTGGTATAGGAAAAACAATTTATTTGTCTTGCAAAAATATGCTGAATTTTGCTGCTACAGTGTAGCTTGGTATAGTCTCTTTTCTCTGCTTAGCTTGGTATAGTATCCTCCGTCTAGGAGTGGGATGAAAAAGACACAAGGAACTGCGATCCGCGACGTACAGGAACTTTCTTCTGGGTCAGCTTCTTTCACAGTTTCTTATCTTGGTATAAGATGATAGTGCTTAGAGAATTTTTCTCTAGGAAGGCAAGGCTTTGCCCATAGGGTATCCTTTTTAAGGTAAGAAGGGTAACAAGAGATTTTCTCTGTTACAAAGTTGTGGCATTAGCCTAAAAGATTACAAAGAATTGGTAAGATGGTCTCGATATAGCGAGACAAGTGGGCGCAATTTAGGCCCTGCTGCAACAAAAATCCGGAGCGGCACAAATACGTCCGTTACTGTTCGTGCTAGCTGAAAAAAGGAGAGAACAAAACCATCAGAAAAAAACATAAAACCTCTGGTAAAGCCCGCCTAAAGTTCAAAACGAGGTTCGGGTTAAATCAGCCAATCAGGAGACCCGTTACATCTGTAAATTTCCGACACATCAGACATGTCACTTGGGTAGAGCCAGAATTGATTTCTGTCGGTTATAGCAGTTGGGTATGCAAGTGAGAACCAAGAAGATGAACGACACTTAACTTGGAATATTTTTTCTGGAATGAAAGTATCTAAACCGGCTTTTACACAGGAGGAGACTTCAGAGACATTTTATAACAGGAAGATTAAAAACTTCATTCCAAGAAATATCATGAAAGAAATCAGGGAATGAGTTCCAATTTGCACAGTGATGGCAGGAAAATATTCTGTTGGTAGGAGATTCTTGGCTAGTGGGGGAGTAGAATGATATGTTTACAGACACCATCATGTGATCAGAGTTGCCAATAGAGCAGAGCTGCATAGCATGACATAAGTCAGAGATAGAAGTAAAGAAGTGATCTAGAAAAGAAGTGTGTCCTTTAGAGTTACTGGGAAAACATGTGGAGAAGTGCATCACTTGCATGAAAGATTGAGAAGTGCAGTGTTAGAATGCCAGCCGAAGTACTGACAGAGTGTTCAAGCCACCTGGCATTATAAGCATTAAAGTCACTGAACACAAATATATTTGCAAACAGATGCAGAGAGACAACCTTGTCTACATTATCAGAAATATTATCTTGCACGCAACAGTCACAAGAAGAAGGGAAACAGTAGGGAAAGAAGAGAAAGCTAAGTTTTGTAGAGAGAGATGAAGATGGAATACATATAAGGATGGTTTGAAGATTCAAGAACAAGAATGTGGACATTAGAGTCCTTAAAGATAGAAAGATAACCAGGAATCAAGAAGTCAGAGATGGGAATTGCAGAGTTAAGATGAGTTTCACAGAGAGTTACAAAATATACCTCCTTGACACATTATTTAAGTCGATTTTTATAATTGAAACTTACCTTTATCTGATTTCAAACAAGTATTAAGTGCTTACTGCCTGGAAATTTATGATATAAATCTCTCTTTAACTACAGTAGCCCTCTTATCTGCGTTATTTTAGGTGACAAATAATTTATTGACAAGCAGTAGGTGTTAATGACGTTTGGATGGCGACCGAAAGTGACAAAAAATTCATGTAGCTTAAAACATAACATTTGGAAATTTAATTTTTTTTTTTGTTTTTTTAACTAAATAGTAAAATTAAAAATTTAACATATTTTCAGCAAGTATATAACATTTTATGGAATTTTAGTTTAGATTTATAGCCAGACTATGCTTTCTGAATAAATAAAAATTTAAATTTCTTTTAAAATAATTTAATAAGAAAGAATTAAATTAAAATAACTGAACTAAATTATATTATGTTATTAATATTTTTCTGAAATTTTAAATATTTTTATGTTTAAATATTACATATTTTTATGAAATTATTTATTAATATGCTTTCTGAAAAATTAAAAAATTTAAATTTCTTTTTGAGTAATTTTAATTTAATAAACAAAGAATGAAATTAGAATCAGTGTGGTTTGTGTTGTTTTCGATGTAAGGGGAATTCATTCAAACACTTGTTAACTTCTAAAACCAATACGACCTCTACAGAAACTTGTTATAACCCCTATGGAATGCCGTACTTAAAAATTAACATATTTACACAGAAATTTTTTTTTTAATTATTTTAAAAATAAAATTGGTGAACAATTTTTATTAAACTTTTCAATAGGCAATATAATAATCAATTCTTAAGTAAAAAAGAAATTCAACAACATTTTTATAAAAGGTTTTTAAAATATTTGTAACACTTTTATGAATTATTATAATAAATAAAAAAATAAAAACAATTATTTCAAAATTTTATTAGTAAACGAAAAAAAATTTTTTTCTTCAGACTATAATGTCCTTAATAATTATTATTTATTCCAGCAATTAAAAGTTTATAAAATTAAATTATATCAGAGTTTTATTGCATTTTTATCTTACTCTTCGGAGCAGATTTTCGGCCAGGTTGTCCACTTTAAAATAAAAAACAGATGATTTATATGCCCCAATGAATCCTGCATTTAACTAATAAAAAAATGTTTACAGCTAATTAAAATTTATTAAAATTTCATGGATTTACGTTGGGGGGGGGGGGTAACAGTTAAAAAAATATATATTTTCACCAAGATATTTAAAAAAATAATAATTTCAAAAATAATTTCATTCATTTGTAAATGAGTACTGAAAGTTTCATTCAAATCTGACTATTATTTGATTTTTGCGAGAATTTCCAAATTAATGTGTTTGTCACCAGGGAAAAAAAGTGGGTTGTGTCATCATTACATTACCCATTGTAAAACAGCCGGAAACTTTTTTTTAGCCACTAACTCAAATAAAAACAACATTTTCTATCAAAATTTCAAAAATGTTAGCAGGGATTAAAAATTTTTTTAAATAATTAAAAATTGCTCTTAATAATAATATAAATATCTTGATGGAAAAAGTTTGTTTTATTAAGTTTATGAACTTTTTTGTTCATACTATGCTGTTTCATGCTGTTTTTTAGTGATTAATTGGAGGTACCTAATTTTTATATATATATATATAAAAATTAGTTTTTGGTCATAATTAAATTAGACCAGTACTGTGTGTTAAAAAGATTAAACAGTGCTCAATACATTTATTTACATTGTAGAGCTTTTGAATATTTTTCATTTGGAAATGAGTTATTTCCACAACCTAAGTTTCAACCTTTCAGTAACTTTAGACGATTTATAATAACTGATTTTCAAACATTTTTCAAATGTACAACAGAGACTTTTACAAACACACAACTGGAATTATATATATTTATATATTATATATATTTATATGGTAGGATATAATAAATGTAGTACATTGCTGAAAGATGTGCATTGTGGCGCAGTGGATGTCGGCTCGGAACGAGAAACCAGGTAGCCGAATACGAATTCCAGTTGAATCCATTGTATTCACTTACGCGCAAATACCCTTGGAAAAGGTATTAATCCATCTCTTCCTTCCAGTTATGGGTTAAATAGCAGGACAGATTGGGTTCTATAGCCTTGGTCGGCAACCAGTCTACCGCAGAAAGCAATGGCAACCTACTGCAGGATATCTTCTGCCCAGTCAGTCATGTCTCTTTCGAGACATGATCGCCCAAGCGTATATCCCGTATGGCACTTAACTGACTGACTGACATTGCTGAAAAGCTGTTCTATTCCACAATAGTGAAGCATGGACTTAAAAAAGAAAAAAAAGAAGCCACATTTGATGTACTACACAGCTTAATTGACAGAGGCAAAATTTCAGAATTAAAATGACTTTGCATTCTAAATAAAATTAATGAGATAATTCACATAGACAACAAAAGAGAAAATGACAAAATAAGAAAAATGCTTTTCAAACTCTTCAAAAACCTCCATTTTGAGATAGAAGTCAAAACAAATAAGAAAGTCGTTCAAAATCTAGATGTAGAATTTAATCTGCAAACTGGCCGTGTCTAGCCATATATGAAAACAAACACAATTTTTAAGTATGTAAACACAAGATCTAACCATCCAACCAGCTTAATCAAACACATCCCTAAGAGAATAGAACACAGACTATCAAAAAATTCTTCCCACAAAACAATCTTTGATAAAAAGGAAAAAGATTATGACAGGGTCTTAAATGAAACTGGCCATAAAGACAAATTAGAATACAAATCTCAGTGAAACAAGCAATCAAAATAGGTTCAGCTCGCACCTCCTATGACCTTTACAATAGATGTAAGGTATGCTTATTGAAAAAATTAAAATATCCTAAGCAAAATCTGCATTTAAATTTATGAATGAAATTCATAAACAAATGTCATTATAGTCCAAATTTTTTAAATTTACATTTTAAATTGAGGTTTTAACCCCTCTAAAAATAATCAAAATTTTCCGTTTTGACAGTTGTTTTCTTTCCCTCTTATTATAGACTTTTTTACAACAATCACATATGTTAAGTTACTTTGACCTTGACCTTTTCTAGTTATATCATTTGCCTTAATTGTATTAATGTATTATTTCCTTAATAAGATTGGTCTCTTCTCTATTTTAGTCCTTTACGACTGAATAATTAATAATAATTAATAATTCCTGTTTACAAAAGTATCTTTTCAATACAGTTCCAGTTTTTTCCATTCCTGTATTTTTTTTTTCCTATTTTACATATTTTGTTTAGCTATAAGTTATCTTTCCTTAATTTTATTTATTTCAATTTAATTTTTTTTCATAAATTCAATTATTCTAAATTACCTTTTTCTCCTATCAGCAATATAACTTGAGTTTATTTAGATTGATATATATATATATATATATATATATATATATATATATATTTTCATACAAAATTTTTCTTTTATATTATAAATAAACTATAATTGTCTAATTAGATACTTATTTACATTAGAAGTAATACTTAAGTGTTGATGCCAGCTTGAATTTATTTTTCATATATTTTACTGTATAACAATTTTAATTTTTCCCTTATTTGTTATTTTTCTTTTCTGACCCATATATTAAAGAATGCCGACAGTAGCGAATCCCCCCCCCCATCTTCATGACCTGCATTTCCTTCCGTCTGCAAATTTAACATACCTTTTTCCCCTCCTTTTTCTTTCTATTCACCTTTCCTTTCTTTTCCTTTGGCAAGTTGTCTTCCGGTTTCTTAACCCCCCCACCCCTGCACACACACACACACACACTCTAAAATAATTTTTTAAAGTTTTTCCATAATATTAAAGATCGCTGAAGAAGCAAATTCAATTCACAGAAATGATCATTCGATCATGAATTTCAAAACAAATAAGAAAGTTGTTCAATATTTAGATGCAGATTGGTCGGCAACCAGTCTACCGCAGAAAGCAATGGCAACCTACTGCGGGATAATCTTCTGCCCAGTCAGTCATGTCTCGAAAGAGACATGATCGCCCAAGCATGTATCACGTATGGCACTTAACTGACCGACTGAATGTTGAACAGCTTAAAAATCTTAAAATGTCAAAACAAGAGCATTTATCATTTTAAATAAGTCAGCTTACTGTTTCGGACAGTGAGCTCCCAAATTGGCAGAAGAGATTAGCAGGTGAAGTGGAATGTGTAAAAGAAAAAATCATAGATACAAAAAAAATAAGTTAATGTGTCAAAAATAAGATTTCAAAATTTAAAATATTATGGACTGCATGTAATTGTATGTTTGAGTCCCAGTATAAATTTTTACAAATAATTATTGACTGATTTTATCAGCAATATTTCGACATTATGTCAATTATTCAGAATAGAGTAACTACAGTCTGCAAATTCTCAGTTATATTCTGACTACAAATTATCTCCCTTTAACACTATGGAGAAAATTTTCATTCTGAAATTGCAGCCCAGAGAAGAAAAAAATGTTTGGGGAACCAATAATCTAAAGATTGAAAATAGACAAAAATTGTACATTTTGCAGCAAAGCAAAATAAGAAAAATATTATATATTATATTATATATTATAAAATTGTGTTTTTTTAGCCAGTGACAACTTTTACTTTTGGTTTGAAGGTGAACTTACACATGTGTGGATGGAGATTATATATATATATATATATATATATATACACTATAGTCATCCGCAGACAGATCTGTTTCGCTGTATTACAGCTCATCAGTACAGCTTAGACTCCGGTCGCTTCCTAACCCAGGATTGAAACCTGATCGAATTGGCGTCAGTCGGCGATTCTACCCCTAGGCCACGAGCGTCCAGTAGAAGAAGGCAGGCTTTTTTAGCACATATAAACACACCCAATAGCTAGAGTGCTCCAATTCATTATCGAATAAGCGGTGCGTAAATACTGGAGTAGCTACTGTTTACAAAGTTTACCACTCTTCCAGAGTGCTCAATCAGGGTGTGAGAGCGTAATTACTATAGTCATCCGCAGACAGATCTGTTTCGCTGTATTACAGCTCATCAGTGCAGCTTAGCTATATATATATATATATATATATATATATATATATTGCTAAAGTGATCAACTTTCTTGATGTGACATTGGATTTGAATACTGGGTATAAGAAACCCTACACCAATGATTTATATAGCCATAGATATTTATATAGCCATAGATACATCAGTAAGGAATTAAACCAGTCATAAAATTCTAGATAATTTACATAAATCAGTCCAAATTAGATTGTCTACCAAATCTCGCAATAAGGAAATATTTGTTGATAAAACTAAGACAAAAGCTTTAGAACTTAATAAGCAGAAAGTAAAACAATAAAAGGTAAAAATAAACAGAAAAACCAAAAGTGAAACATTTCATGGTTTAATCCATAAAATTGTAATGTTTTAATGAATATTGGAAGAATTTTCCCAAATTTAATTCAGAAGCACTTTAAAAATAAAAATATGTTTAACAAAATAATGTTAGGATCAGTTATACCTACATCGATAACATGGAGAAATCTATATTCCAACATAACATTATATTAGATATATTTCCAACAAAGACAATGTTAAAAAAAAAAAAAAAAAAAAATTGTACTTACCAAAAAACATGACCTGTCCATTAAACAGTCAATGTATGAAAGATAACATTATACACTGAGCTCCCATACATCCTGGCAAAGATGTTAAGTTTCTTATTGGTTCTACTGAAAATCCTTGGAAATTTAATTTCTACAATCATTGAATGACTAAGTAATACAAAAACATCACTGATCTCACTCAATATTTCTGGCAATTAAAGAATGGTATTTTGCCTGTCATCACATGGAACACCATAGATAGAACAAAATGTTATATCTTGGGAAAAATGCAATTTATGTCTTAAGTTACTCTTAAATAGCAATAGCTTAATAAACAAGAGAAACTAATAAATTTCAACTTAAATATATTGGTCCAGTTTAACTAAAGATTGGTTAATGGTGATTAATAATAATGAAATTTGATCTTATGTCAGTCCTGAAATTTCTTTTCAGAAAAAGTACAAGTAATCTCCCTTTATTTTAAATGTATTTCATATTTACATTTTATATATAGATAAGAAAAATTAAGGCAGACACGAGAAATCAGAAGTTTAGTCCTATTTCAGGCGAACCATCACCAGCTTCCGTCTTTATTTTACACAAATATATATATATATATATATATATATATATATTCAATTCCTTAGACAGGATTTTTTTTTTTTTTTTTTACAAAAAAAAAAAAATAAATAAATAAATAAATAAATAAATAAATGGGTTTGATTGATCCTGATAGAAGGAATAGTGGGATGGAAGGAAAATAGAAAAACATTTTATTGATGGGAGAGGGAGTCAGATATTCAATGTTAATTTTAAAATGCAGATGTCATATTTAAAATGTTACATTTTCATCCCAGACAATAAGATGACCTTGGATTGAACTTTAAACATTTTCAAATACATGGCTGTAAATTTAGGGGGCCATATTTTAACTAGAAGAATTGTTAAATTTTATATTAATTTTGACGGCAATAAAATCTTCCTCTTATAAATATAATCGTTTTGGTTACATGACACTAATATCAAGCATGATAACAATGTTAAATTTTATATTAATTTTGACGGCAATAAAATCTTCCTCTTATAAATATAATCGTTTTGGTTACATGACACTAATATCAAGCATGATAACAATGTTAAATTTTATATTAATTTTGACGGCAATAAAATCTTCCTCTTATAAATATAATCATTTTGGTTACATGACACTAATATCAAGCATGATAACAATGTTAAATTTTATATTAATTTTGACGGCAATAAAATCTTCCTCTTATAAATATAATCGCTTTTGGTTACATGACACTAATATCAAGCAATGTTAATGCTTGATATTAGTAGATAATGTTAAAATGTTAATCAAACAATGTTAATGATAATAAGAATAATAAAACAAACCATATATAATTTTAAAGAAAGAAGAAAATTAATAATATTATAATTAATGAATAATAAAAATAATAATACTTAAAAATATATAATATCTAATCTAAACTTATTTATAAATGGAACTTTGCGTGTGTGTGTGTGTGTGTGTGTGTCCATTACCTATAGACTCCGAAACGGCTGAACTGATTTTCTTGGAAATTTACACAGTTGTACTATAAGTGTCTGCGAGTGTTCTTAGCTACATTTTGTGTCGCGGTACCCCCAAAAAATATGGAAAGTCGATAATTGAAAAAAATCGGGTTATAGAAGAAGTGGTCCAATTTTAATCAATTTAATACACTCATAGACAAAGATATAAGAAACGATATTCAGAAGGTTCAAGGTTGCAGTTCTTACAATAGTGCAGAAAAATCGATATATATATATATATATAAGGCAAGATGTTTGTGTGTGTGTGTTTATCTGCCTGTATGTCTGTATTTTTTTCAGCCCTTTTATTTTAGTTTTGGGTTTGGCTCTAAGTAAGTATAATTGTAGTTCTTAGTCTCAGCCATGATACCATTTACTCAGAGGACTTATTTAGCCTTTAAAATTCAGTTTACGATGAAAAAAACTTATTTGATATCGATAGCAGGAAATCAAAATTTGACTTACATCCATTCATTTTTCTGTCTACAGTTTCGCTTTAACTGGAAACAACTTTTGCTTTTTAGTCTTTCGTGCCAAGGATACAACTTTATATATACTTTCCTCTTGTTTCTTTCTCTCTCTCTTTTCCTCTGCTTTTTATTTCCTGTGTCCTTCTCTTTCCCCCTTTTTTTCATTTCTCTTTTTGGTTTCTGATCTTTCCTATCCTTTTTACCTTGTACGAAAAATTTCGCAATTAATATGAAGTGAATTTTCTTTTCAAAAATAACATTTATTACCATCATTACTAACTACCTGATGAGACATTGTTCTTTCAATGTTGAAACAAAATGTACAATTTTGTAGTAGATTTCAGTTTATACTTTTTTTCTTATTAGGAGTTTTATTTTAATTTAAGAGTAAATCCCATGTGTTTCTAAGAATGAATATTAGACTAATAGACGTGTTTTGATCTAGGACTTATTTTTAATTTTATTTTAAATTCTATCTTGCTTTCTTTTATACTTAATTATAATTTTTATTTTCTAACTGAATTTTTAAAAAATCAATATGAAATTTAAAAATAATAGAGTAGTTATTTCTTAAAATTGTATTAAAATTATGATGCAAAATTTATTTTTGTACTATAAATATATCCCATTATATCAAACTAAATTTTAAAGTTACATGGATTTATCATTTATTTCTCTGGATACTGTTTGTTCTCTTTTGACTGTATCTCTTTGTCTTTTCTTTTTCTCTTCATTTGTTTTCTGTTTTCTCTCTTCTTTCCATTAATCAATCGTCTACTTTTTCTTTATCCTTGCTTTTTTTCTATTAATTTGAGGTTCTTTTTAAATGAGCGAGAAATTTTTCATAAATAATTGTTACAAATGTCTATTCTAAATATGGACATGTGAGCATCTATGTAAAATAATTTTATAAATATACTCGAATACAATTAGACACTAAAGATTATATATATATATATATATATATATATATATATTTATTCTAAACATATACTGTTAAATATAAGAGACAATGAATGTCTATTATGTTTACTCATGAGCCGCTCTAAACGTCGTATTTTGGTTTTAATTTCAGTTGAAAATAAAGACAAAATTCTCCAACATTTGGATAATTTTTTATTAATTTGGTTCTAAGCTTTTGGCTCACATGAGCCATCTTCAGAGAGGTTATTAAGACAGTAATACAATAACATCCACCATCACCGACGATTTTATTTTGTGTTGACATAAAACTTCGCTAGGCAACGACAATAGTTAACAAAAATAACGCAGTTCGCAAATTTGCAATGCGGTTCTATGTCACACCGTGTGATAGCGCGAAATGACAACAGAACCATGTATTCAAATGCAATGTAATGTGATTAAGCATAATAGACATTCATTGTCTCTTATATTTAACAGTATATAGTTAGAAAATTTTTTGCTACCTAGACACACACACATATAAGGATTAATATAAACATAAAATTGTCACTTAGCTGATTGATGTTATCTTCGCACCCCACAGACGAACAATCCAGCAATAGCTCCATCCACTCCTCAGAGATATTCTTTTAATGAATCGATTTCACTTTTGAATCTGACACAATCTCAATAAGTCAATCATGTTTTAAAAGAGACATGACTGACTGGACAGAAGATTTTCCCCACAGTAAGTTGCCATTACTTTCTGTGGTAGACTGGTTGCCAACCAAGGCTACAGAACCCAATCAGTCTTGCTATTTAACCCATAGATGGATGGAGAAAGGTTGAATTCATACCTTTCCCAAGGGTATTTGCATATAAGTGAATGCAACAAATTAAACTGGAATTCAAACTTGCCTCTTCAATTTTTTGTTACAATCCAATATCCACTGCTGCACAACAAACATTCTTTCTCCATCGCGGATTTCTCCGATAGCGGATCCAAAGAATAAAATTTAGAGTAATGAGTTTGTGATTTTAATGGTTGTTTACTTACCTTTAGACTTGGAAAAAAAATAAAATAAAATAAAAATACTGTGATATTGCCCCAGTTTAAAAATACAAAAAAAAAATATTCCTTTCTGTAGACTTTTGAAAGAAGGTCTGAGACATGTCCACATGGTTATAAAAACTTTAAAATATGTCTTGAGATTGAAAGACTTCCAGACAAAGTGAAAAAATAACATAAAATAAGCATCGTAGTAGTAATAATAAAGCAATTTTAAAGGGACAAAAGAAAAACGAAGAAAACAGAATTTTAAGATTTTCATTAAAGAAAACAAAAATTAAAAAACAAACTCAGAAGCAGAAAACTTCAATCGAGTTTTATTTTACAAATCTAAAAATTACAATTTTTCTCTGTAATCCAATTGTAGTGCTGTACAACAATCTGCAGTTAGATAAAATTTTGTGTCTGTTTTCATCTGACAGAGTTTATCATTTTCATAACTGTTGTCAGCCTTCTCCAATTCTTACTCCCGATAATTCTCTTCTCTTTTGCTGTAGCAGAGGCCAACAGTCACAACACTCATGGCTTGCTGGCCAATTTCTTTTCAGTCAGTTAACACTGTGTACAGAGAGAAATGCTGGTCGTAGCTATGTTACATCAGTCAGAGTAGAAGCTTCAAGAAGCGGAGCAGCTAACTCTCAACATGTTTGTGGTTCCAATTAATGGGTGTAGGCTAAAACGCCTGCTCAGATTTTGAACACTAGCCATGCATTGGGATACCATGACAGGACAGACTTATAGGAAACTTGTGCATGCACACACATACACGCACAGACACACACTGACAGACACACAGATATGGAAACACTTCTCCCTTCCTATGGTTCATGAAAAGATTTGGGAGAAAAAAAAAATTTAAAAAATAATAAAGGAAAAGTTTCCCCTCCCCCAAACACCTTGAAGTTTGCCATAACAGACAAGATAATAGCACAGTGGTTAGTGGTTGGGAATACACAGAATAATACCTTTCAATGTCTCATAATATAACAATCAAAGTTGGAGAAAGAAAGAAAAAATTGTTTTATTCTAAAGCAAAAGGTAGAAAAGATTGGAGTAGAGATGAGAAAAAAAAAATACTTCCACCCACGTCTATTGAACAGGTGACGAGGCTCATCCCTTGTTCCCTGTTTAGGATGTGGTTTCTGGTTTTCTCTTTTCCAATCTTTTCACTGTTACGTAGCCCCCTGCACATCAGTGACGTTACCGCCTTGCTCAGGGTGATATGATAAAAAAAAACATATAGATAGAAAGAGAGGCTTTGTATGAAATTTAAGATGATAAAGATAATCAACATTTTTGCTCTAATGAGGTGACCATGATTAGAGAACCTTAACTAATTCATGCTATGACGGGGCTGAATGTGATATGTGGACAAACCTGTTAAATGACCATGGAGATTCAGATCCAGAAAATTTAACTCTGAAGAAAACTTAACAATTGTCAGAAACAAGCCGGCTAAAAAAATAACATTCAGGTCAACACCACTGAAATAGAGAGGTCAACAGTGGTAACTTATTAATCTGAAAAAAAAAAACAAAAAAACCAAAAAAAAAAAAAACTATATTTTACACAAGATCAAAGGGTGCTACTTTGGTTCGTTATCTACCAAGAAAAAATATCTACACGGTACAAATTTTCTTTTCGAATGATCTCTACATAGAAAAGCATAACATATATAATAAAGAAAATTTAATTAAATATTACAAAAAATTTTCTTTTATTTATATTTTAGCAGTAAACAGCATGTACATCAGTTAAAATGTCTACACCGTACAAATTTAAATCTGGAATGATATCTACAGAGGAAAACAGAGAAGTGGTATATTAATAAATTTTCTATTGATTATATTCTAGCTCTAAACAGCACATTGTTCCTAATAAGTATGACTTTTCTTGTGATAGATGACAATATAAGGTATAGATTGCATAGCAAAGTAGATTTGTGGCACATTAGTAAACAAGCCAAAATAGCACGGATTCAAAATGAGAATGCAGCCGGATCTGAGTCATAGCTGTTACATGGCATAGGAAATAGGTTTCAGTCTTTCCTGATTATTTGTGTAGTTAAAAGAGAATTTTTTTTTCACTGAATATTTAATGATGAATTAATGAGAATATTTGGAAGGGGAATGGAAGTTGGCATGAATCTATTTGAGGAAATCTGATGACGTTGTTTTTCAAGGGATTTCTAAGATTATTCCAAATTTTGTGACATGATTTAGATGAGGCTTTTCTTCCCTTATAGGAAGCCGTGGATAGAATCAATGGTGAAATGAAGAAGAATGCAAATAATTATTGTGACAATATATTGGATAAATGTTATATCATCTGGTGGAGAATATTAATCGAAATTTGGCAGTTTGTTTTCCTTTTTGATTGTGCCAAGAAGATGCAATGATTTGAAATTGGGATCGGGCCTTTGAAATATTCTCAGCAAGAATACATGTTCCCCATTGAGCAATTAATGACTTGAATTTTTTTCAGCATCTCACAAAATAAAAAGACTGAAACAAATAAGTTTACAAATCACTGAAAGAGCCTATTAACCAATTCACTGGTGGTGGTGGTGGTAGTAGTGTGTGGGGAAGGGGAATATTTTATACATAGGGGAGACTTGGTTTATCAGATTTGTCTTTGCATGATTTCAAGTGAAATGGTCGATATCAAAGTAAAAAGGGGAAGAATAATGTTTTTATAAAAGTTGGTTGTTTGACATAAAATATATCAAGTCATCAAAATGATCAATGAACAATCATTAATGAAAGCCATATCTTTAAATGACAACATATTACAATGTTCTACCATGGAAAACAGAAAAAAAATCAATTTTGATTTACTTCAATTTTTTTTTTTTTAAGTAAAAATTAAAAAATAAAAATTAAAAAAAAAACGTCTGCATTTCTTAATTTGAAAATGAAGATGAAAGAATGCCTGAGTGAAAAGACAAGCTTCAAGCAGCAGCAAGACAAAATAGCCGGTGGACAAGCAGTTGATTGACTTAGAAATTAGTAGGGCATTGTAAAATGCTTCATTAATTTCTGGTACCAACTTAAGTATAACTAAATCTTTAAAATTTTTTCTTTCCAGCATAAAAACAACAGCATCAAGACATGAATCTCCAAATTCAGTCTTTCAGATCAGGAAGACATTTGACTTGTTCATAAATTGGAAAGTAAAAACTCAGGGAATTAAAAAAATTATTTTAAGCAAAAGTTTAAAAATACAAAGAAACGTTGAAACTTAACCAGATTAATAAAAGTTGATTGGCTCATCTGTACATTTGGGAAATTGCATTTATAAACTCGGAGGGAAGATAATTTGCCTTAAACATAAAATACTACCAGTAACTGACCTCAACAGTTAACGTTATATGACAAAAGTAAAGATGGCGCCAAACAAAATAATATTTTGAGTCTGTAGAAGAGAGGAGATCAAAAACACTGACGGAATAAGCGTGTTATGCACAAGAAAAAGTAACCGGGACATGACAAAATCAAATATACACTGAATTCGAGAAATGGATTAATCTTGTGCTTAGTAATGGATAAGGGAGATAACTGTTGCTAGAAATCATGTGAAGATACATTTTGGTTGTCTTAGATAATCTGAATCATTTTAATAATCTGATTCTCACAATTATACAAGTTAGGAAAATTAATGATAAAAGCTTTTTTTTTGGTATGACGCGTTTCGTGCTTTAGGGCTTTATCAAATTAAAATGATATTTATGTTGCTGTAAGTACAGATTTGCACAAAGATGGGCATGACAAAATTAAAAATATTTTTTACATTTTTTTTTTGTAAATATATGTTTAGTGATAAAGTCCAGCTAATTTCACTTAGTTTCTTTTTCTTTATATTTTTATCACTTTTAGCCCAATAAATAACTAAAAGACGAAACACAAAAAAAAAAAAATTTCCTATTAATTTTCCCAATGTTATTGTGATATATAAAAATTGATATATCCTTTTCATGTGTGTGTGTGTGTGTGTTTCATGATTTCAAGTGTGAAAACATCAACTCAACTTAAACATTCTGATAAAAGATTTGTTGACAGTACACCTGACACTTTGATGTAGAGAGTGTGCACATGTATATAACATAACATACTGGTATTAATAAAACAGTGCTCAATGTAATACAGCAGAGCTATTGAGTATATATTAATAAATATACACATTATTCCTCACTGATAGTATGAGATTCATGCACAACACACTCTCTGGCTGCTGAGTATATAGAATTTATACTCAGCACTTAAAGATTGCTTTGTGCATGAAACTGAGTAATGCTACTGACAAGGGATAACATTTATATATATATATATATATATATATACGCACAAGTTATGTCTAAATAATTTAAGCTTCCTTTAATGACAGAGTGAACTCGACCTGTTCCCCAAAAGTATATTTCATTTACTCAGCAATCCTGCTATAATAATGAAATGAATTTGAGACATCATTTCAGTCATCAATGAACAAAACTATCCCTAAGCTTTTCATTCCCCTCAAACACTCCAGGACCCGATTAATCAGAGAAGACTTTTACACCAATTAATTTTCTTTTTCAAAATTATGCAATTATTAAAATGTGTGTATGAGTGTTTATGTTTTAGTCCTCTCAAATATTTTAATCCTTTCTGAACATAAAATTTTTTCTGATTAGGTCAAAATCCCAAATCAGTTTGCAATTCTATGGATGGTAACCTGCAACAGTCTACAAAGTTTTATGGCAGCTGCAGCCAAGTTTTTGACCAATTGCTTTGCAATTATTATTCCAAACAACAGAGCACACTAGTCTACAAATGCCATCCTCAAGTTGGAAACTAATTTTCAGACCAATCTACAGACTTTTATAAAAAAAAATTATTTGTTACACTTTTATCAGAGAAGTAATAGGCATCTTTTTTCTTCTTGAGATTGTAAAAGAATTCAGTTCCAGACGGTGAGGGCCGAGGTAGAGTGATTTGTTGTCAATAAATTCTTCCATATTTTGTCTTTTTTCAGACACCTTTTGAAATTACTCCACCAGAAAAGAAAAAAAAGGACGAGCCACATCACAAGAAAAAACTAGAAGGAATTAACACGAGTTATCTCCCCTGGTATGGGCAGCAGAAAGCGGATACGGTGGACCAAATAATGGGTTCTGTTTAAAATTGCGATAAGGCCATCAACTGTTACAGGCACCTGAAGAAGGTTGTAGGTGATGACAACATAAATGTGATCAGAAAACTAAGATGAAGATAGGACTTGATTTTTACCATTATGTGTATTTGTTACGAGTGTCAAGTTATATACAATGCAAGCATTAATGGAGAGAATGTAAAAAAAAAAAAAAAAAAAAGCCAAATGAACAAGTTTATAAAAATGACACCAGTGAAGAAAGATAGAAATATCATACAACAATGCTAACTTTTACCCGACTTGGATTGATTTTAATTTTTATATTTCGAAGATTTATTATTCTACAGATTTGTTTAGACAAGCGTCATCTTTGTTAATCATCAGGTTTCAGACAACATACTCTCAAGCCTTCTTCGGATATCTATGATAGCTGGTAACCTTCCAGTAATTTCAAAATAAACCTTTCATTAAAATCCATGGCAAAGGCAGCACAAAAACGTCACACATATTTTGGTTCCGGGGAAGAGATGTGGCACTATCACAATTAACTATGAAGAATTAACCGACACAAGATAAACTTTTAACAAAGGCCAGCAAAAATGAAAACAAGCTACTTATATAGATTAAATGAAAGCGGCAGCTCAAAATTCACAGAAGGTTAACAACTGAAGAAAGTCAAAAGAAAGTCAACACACATGGTAACAATTAAGACGAAGACATGTGTTTATAAAAAAAACAAAACAAAAAACCACCAATTCTAAATGTAAACAAATATTTATCACACACACACGTGTATGTATGTATGTATGTGTGTGTGTGTGTGTATATATATATATATATATATATATATATATATATATATATGTATTTTTATTCAGATACTTTAATCCAAGTGAAAAAAGCAGGAAGGTAAATTCCAAAAACCCGATCCTAATTAATATTAAAATCTTATTTTAATATTAAAAAATGATACAGGAAGAGAGCTCCATGTAATAAAATATTACAGAGCAAATATAAATTAAAATAGGATTAATTCAAGGATGTTGAATGACCATTTCGATATGAAAATCCCCACAGGGGATAACACATTGCCTTAGCAACAAAAAAAAAAAGTTTCTGAAAGGATTTTTTGTTGCTGAGGTGATTTGTTATCCCCTGTGGGGATTTTCATATCGAAATGGTCATTCAACATCCTTGAATTAATCCTATTTTAATTTTTATATATATATATATATATATATATATATATATACACACACACACACTATTAGATAAATGAAATAGTAACTGTTACTCCCCTTTCCCAACCAGGTCATGTGGTGTGTAATGGTTCTTCAACTATCCTAGCAGTATATACCAATCAAGACAGGGAGTTCAGTTCTCATTGAATCACTCATTTGTAGCTTTTTGTTTGTTATATTGGGTTGCTAACAAAGTTTGTTTGGCTTATTAAGTAAAAAAATTTACTTAAAAGTTTTGGGCCAACCCCATAAATACTTCAATTGGGTACCCTGCTATAGCACAATAGTTAGCTCATTAAGATACTAGACCATTATTACAATGAGAAATTTTATCTTTGTTCAGTGCCTCATATTTGTGACCATATGCCAGAACAGATTAAGCAGACTGCCAGGTTTATCTTTTGTTTATTTAGCCACAAGGAAAATAGATACTTATAAACTCTTCTGGAAGTTCCACTCCCCACCTTTTTGCTCTTGATTTGTTTTTCCTGTTGATCTACTTCGCTACGAAACAAAACAGTCAAGCAGAATCGAAACCTCAAAGAGATACACAAAGATAAAGAAAAAAAATAAGGTGATATTATAAATAGCCCTACAAACTTATGTTTGTAGGGCTATTTATAATAATATCAACACTTTAAAAATGCGGTCCTTTATTAAAAAATAATATATATCAAACTACATTTTTTTTCTATGAATATCTCATATTTACATTAAAATCCCTCCTAAATCCAGAAAAAAAAAATACTATTTCCAACATTACTTGTAGAATTTTTTTTTTTTTTAAATTTGATCAAACTAGAAGTATTCATTTTTAAGTCAGCTCTTATTTTAAAAAGGACCTGCTGTATAAACTAAATTTCTGATTCATCTTATACTAACAATATTTGGCATTCTAAAAAAATCTAATGAATATATCACATTCATGTTAATACCAACCCAAATTCTGCCTAGGCATTAGCAAGAATAGCCTTTAAAAACAGGATTTGTAAATTTTGTAATATTTTAAGACAGAGGA
Organism: Ascarosepion bandense; assembly: GCA_037127315.1. NCBI lineage: Eukaryota > Metazoa > Mollusca > Cephalopoda > Sepiida > Sepiidae > Ascarosepion > Ascarosepion bandense. Next base: position 21,000 of record JBBBDQ010001583.1, read on the forward strand.
ACAAATATAATACAACTTTGGTATGGCTATATATATATATAATGACTATATAATGTATAAAATTGCAGGTTTTCTATGACTGATGTAAAAAAAAAAAAATATATATATATATATATCAAATAAAAGTAACAGTATGAATAAAAAGGAGGCCAATGTAAAAAATAAAATAAAATCATTCATCATCATTATTGCATTCATTAGGGAGATAGTGTGATTGGGGAGGAAGCACCTTATGTCTATATATATTAAAAAATAAAATTAAAAAAACAATAAACAGAAGCTATGAACCATAGGTAGGCTGCTGGGAATATGACTTTGCATGGGTGTTTGTCCGTGGTTGAGATGGCTGAACAGAATAGCTGCTTCTGTTACCACCTGCATTACAATGAGGCAGAAAATGTTATATAACTGTTCCCAACATCTTCTGCATCTCATTCTTAATAATTGCAGTAATAGTAATAATAATTATAGTAATAATAGTTGTGGTAGCTCAGCAGATAAACAGGAGGAAAAAAGGGAGGCCATATTTTTTTTTTTTCTTTTGAGCTGGTAGTTGGGTGGCGAGTAATCATCATTTTCAATGATGTTTCTAGTACACAAAGACATGTGCAAATGTATGCATTTTTTTTGCGGGTTGGGGATGTATTTTTCCTTTCCTCTTTAATGACCCAACTATATTTTTTAACTTTTTTTTTTTAAACCAAAGATGTTGGGCCCAATTACAGAGCAGCACCGCCACTGGCCACCGTGTCCAATAGGAGAAGGGAAGAAAGGAGGTTGAAAGGTGCACCGGCGGCAGTCATTCTGAGCTCCAGTTCCATTGGTCCTCGTTCCCTTCTGATTTGTAGAATCCAGCAGCAATAATAAACAGTTTTCAAACAAGACTGTCATCATCATCATCATCAGCAATAACAACATGGTCATCATAACAAGATGCTTGTAATGTAGTAATAAGTGATGCTGTTATAAGAGACTGAATGTTGTGCCACTGTCATACAATAAATCCAGCAACATTTAACAACAACTGGTAAAGTAGGGTCATTGTTATCTTGAAAATGACAACACCAGTGTATATATATATATATATATATATGCAAATATTTTACTTGCTGGATTAATGAGATGGCAAAAGTAGCACTGGGTGTGTGTGTGTGTGTGTGTGTGTGTATATGTATGTATCTCTGTCACACAGTGGCAATGAACAGGTTCATGGTTGGATGACAGCACTATATTCAGTGAGGAAATACCACCTGTTGGGGGTTTTCAATAGTCAGATGTAGCCACAGGTGATGGGGGTGGAGGATATGGATTGAAACTGCGCTCAGTGGAGGGTGAAGGAGGACAGCTAACATCATCAGATAAATAATGACTTCGTGGTGAGGGTGGAGGGGGTCGGGGATCAGAGTCATAGCTCAGTTCCACCAAAGAATGGTTTAAATAATACTTTTGACATGGGTAGGGTTCGCTCTCCTCACAGACATCTGTGCTGTAGGGGGTTGTTGGGGGTGGCGGAATGTGCCGGAACTTATACGTCCGAAATGAGCGAACGGTGGAGGGACTGTTCGAAGAGTAGCAGAAGTCACCTGTACACAGTGAGCGGTCAGTGACTGGTGTTGGTGGTGGATTCAATGTTTCCTTGGGGTACTGGGTCACTGTTGAACTGCTAGACGACGCCCCTGTCACATGGTTCCTGTCATAGAGTGGGGCTGTACCTGAACTGAGAGAAAGCCCAGTTCCCACAGACTTGCCCCGTGTAAACATGGTGTGTGGTGGGGTGCTGTTTTTAGGGTTGGGGTTGAGGGGTTTGATCACCATCATGATCTCATGATCATCGATGGCAGGCGTAGACTTGCGCCGACATGCAAACGCAATCACCAGTAGGATGATAACTGAAACGACACAGACGACAAAGGCGATGGTGTACTGGGCCGTATTTGACTGCTTAGATGGTGCCGGACCAGGGAACTGGCAGTCCCACTCATCTGACCCATCTGAACAGTCATCCTGTTTGTTACAGCGCAGCTCTGAGTTAATGCACGAGCCGTCTGGACAGTAGGTCTGCCCATGGGGACAACATTTCTCCTCGTCGGAGCCGTCCTCGCAATCCTTCTGGCCATTGCAAACAAGAATCTTCTTGATGGTATCACCATTATTGCAAGGAAACAGAACGGTGGGTGCTGGACAGTTATTCTCGTCAGACTGATCGTTACACTCGGGGAAACCATCACAGCGCCAGGCAGCTGGGATGCATTTTATGTCCCCGGTGATGCACGTGAATTGCTCTGGTGAACACGTTGGGGGGTCCGAGCAGGTCTTCTCATCATTAGTGAGAGCAAGGTTAACGGGGCAGGAACAACGGGCAGTGCCATCTCCCTCTGCCACACAGATGTGGGAGCACTGTCCATTATCAGGATAGCATGGGTGTTTTTGAAATTCTTCCTTTTCCATCATATGGACGGCATGGATGTCTGTCAGGCCCTGTATGCGGCGGCCCTGCATGCGGTACTTGACACGGTTATTGGTGTAGTTGACCCACTGGATCAGCTGCTGGTCCTTGTCAATCCAGTAGACATACTGCCCGAGGACGGCCAGCCCATTCGGGTGCTCAATCTCGCTGCCGACAAGCACCTTGCGGTTGCCACCAGACAAGTCAGAACATTCAATGCGATTCAGTTCCAAGTCCGACCAGTAAAGACGCCGCATTTTATAATCTATGACTAAAGCTGTCGGATGTTTAAGATCATCACCAAATAAAACAGTTTTTTCTGTACCATCCAATGCAGCCATTTCTATCTTTGGAGGTTTTATCATGTTAGTCCAGTAAATGTGACTGAAATGAAAAGAAAAAAAATAATTAATTTTTTCCACTCTTGAAAATAAAAATTTCATAAGTTAAAGTCATAAATTGATTAACAAAAATCAGATGCAATAACCAAATGTATCCAAATATCAAAGTAGATGCAGAAGACATGAGTTAGGCAAAGTTTGGCTACAGCTAACACTTGTCATCTTTAGAAAATATTGCCTAACAATATGAATAAACTAGCAGTATAGCCCGGCGTCGCTTGGGTGTAATGAAAGCTTTAAAACTAATCCATGGTCCTGGAGCTCAGACTAAAGAATATTTGTGTGAAGTTTGATGAGAATCGGATAAAAATTGTGGATTTGTATAAAGGACATACAGACAGATAAACAGACACACACACAAACTAATCCATGGTCCTGGAGCTCAGACTAAAGAATATTTGTGTGAAGTTTGATGAGAATCGGATAAAAATTGTGGATTTGTATAAAGGACATACAGACAGATAAACAGACACACACACAAACATCTTACCTTTTATATATATAAAATCGATTTTATGCATTATTGTAAGAACTGCAACCTTGAAACTTCTGAATATCGTTTCATATGTCTTTGTCTATAAGTGTATCAAATTTGATTAAAGTCTGACCACTCCTTCTATAACCTGATTTTTTCGATTATCGATATTTATTGGTGGTACCTCGACACAAAACCTAGCTAAGAACAGTCGCAGACGCTTATAGTACAACTGTGTAAATTACCAAGAAAATCGGTTCAGCCATTTCGGAGTCTATAGGTAACGGATACACACAGACAAAGTTCCATTTATAAATAAGTTTAGATATTACATATCTTATAATAGTTATTACATTGTGTATGAAATGTGTATCCAACTGTAACAAATATTATGGGACAGGGGCAATATCAATTTCCAAATGTTTACATCTTGCCCATATAAATTGTCAGATTTCTTGTAAGAAACCATGTATACAAATTAAACTACCAAAAAAGATGTGTAATTATATATGAACCAAGTTATTTATCAGTATTAAAAAAAAAAAATCTACAAAAAATATAAACACTATAAAAAAAAAACAAATTCAAGGATTTTTTAACAACTAAAATTAATAGCAGAACAAAAATAATTAAAAATAATAATTTAAACTAATTTGCTTTAAAACATTTAAAAAAAAATTTTTTTAAAATTGTATTTCAACATTACAGAAACAAAAAGAGAATTTGGTATAATGCCCCTAAAGAAAAAATTAAAAATGATTCATTCTTAAAATACATAATTTTCATCAGCTGAAAATTCAATCACCCCTTACAATCCATTTCAGAATTCTATAGCACAATTTACCGCAATCTTGTAAAAAGTTCCTCCAACCACAGAAAGTTTTTAAAATACCTCCATACCATTCATTTACTTTTATTACAGTTGGCATCATGTGTTTTATGATAAAAAATTTTGAAAATTATATTAGCACGGTGAGGATATACATCAATCACTTTAAAAAAAATAATTTTCCTTCAAGCCTCGAGAATAGCTAATACTCAAAATAATAAAAAAAAAAAAAAAAAAAAAAAAAAAAAAAAAAAAAATAGGGTATTTCAATTCTTTAAAGAGTGGAAAGAAACAACAAAAGAGTGTAATTAGAGATTTGCTACTGGGGACAAGTGGGCTCAAAGAAAAAAAAACCCCATGATGAGATCAAGTAATAGCATCTTCACATGTATTCATTGCAAATAAGACTCATTTCCATGTGAGCCTGTACAGCTATAACAGATGACCAGCAGCTGAGGAATAAATCTGGCCACAGATGAATCATCTCTTGAGGCTGACAGGTCACACATACGCGTGTGTGTGTGTGTGTGTGTGTGTGTGTGTGTGTGAAATTTCAGATATAGCTAATTTATCTGTAAAAGGACAACATGAATAAAGACAAAAGGAAAACTCATCTTATCTGATGCGTTTCATCCTCTGTTGGACTTTATCAAGGCAAATGTAAAGAGTTTATTTTGCAAGAAGCATTTATACAGAAGTAAAAATTCACATAGCCCAGTGGATAGAAACATTGGTCAGATCCAGTGGGTTGACCCAAAGAGATGCAAGTTCAATACTTGGCTACATCAGTTTAGTTAAGAAATTTCTCTAAAAGTTGGAGAATACAATTATTTTTGTCGGGAAAAGTAGTTAAAGTGATAAAATTGGAAAATACAGATTTCAAGATGCAAAGAGTGCAAATTGCTTTTGTTTGGAAAAGTAAGCAAATTTATCAAAGCTAGTTCCCTAAGGGTAGTCAAAATATTGTCAGTGAGTTTAACAATTTGTTACCCTAGATCAAAATTTGACCTTCCGAATTTCCTGTTTACTGACTACCAGAACAGCTAGTAGGAACAAGCAGATAATAACAGAGAGTAAGTTTTCCCCCCTTCCATTGGAAGTAATATCAGTTAACCGTTGAAATGGTTAAATGATATTACTTACATGTCAAGATGATTAAGCCATATATAGAGAGGGGGAAATAGAAATCCTGTTCTCAGTTTCAACACCCTGGTTTTGTGCATTTTTAATAAAACTGAGGTGGAAAATGAAATTCAGTGAGACAGGTACCAACGATGAATTGATGAGGACAAACTGAAATAGCCTGCCTCCACAGATATTGTGAGAGACAGTCTGTCCAAATTTAGTGAGCTGCAAATTGAATAAACCATTGGTCCAGAGATAATAGATCTCGAATATTAATGTGCTACTGAAATACCAGCCAACTGATTTTTTGTGTCACTTAGCTTTGACTTGCTTATGATTTTTTATCCATGAATTGGCAGTCTTAAATAATACATAATAGTTTTTTTTTTTTTAAGTATTAGATGGAACAAAGGAAATAAGCGACTGGACAAAAGTTAAGGAACAAGATTGTCAATAGTTGACTCTGAACAAAATTTAATATTTGGTAAACATCCACTTATTTTCAATGATTTCTCTGCATTGTCGATCACATGATCTAATTAATTTCTTGCAAAAAACAGGAGTAATTCCCTCCCATTCTACTTCCAATAAATCCCATAGGTGATCCTGGTTTTTCAGGTTTCTTTTCTGAGCCCAATTATCTTCCAAACATTTTCTATTGGATTCAGGTCAGGGCTCTGGGCTGGCCATTTCATTAGGGCAATTCCTTCTTCAAATAAAGCCATAACCTTGTGAGTCTTGTGGCAAGGTGCATTGTCCTGCATGAAAAGATTCATAAAGATTATAGTGTAATCTTGGTACCACATGCTGCTGAAGAAGCCTTTTGTAAATCTCAGCATTGGTATTGCCATGTACGCGGATGATATGGCCAACTCACGCAAATGAAATCTTTCTCCACACCATTACACTGCTATCACCAAACTTAATGGTTTTCTTGACACATTGAGAAGACAGTCTTTCACCTGTTCTATGGCATACATAAGTTTCGCCCTCAGAATCAAATATAGTAAACTTGGACTCGTCACTGAAATGAACTGTATCCCAGTGTGCATCAGTTCAAACAACATGTTCTCTTGCAAACTCCAGGCGTGCCCTTTGGTTCTGCTTTGAAATGAGAGGCTTCAAACCTGGAATACGAGCATGCAATCCTGCATTTTTTAACCTGCGAGCAACCGTTTTCCTTGAGATCTTAACTGTCTTCATTAAATATACGGGCATTTGATTTAGCAATTTCAAAATGTTTTTTTGTAGATATTCTAACAATTCTTCGATCTTCTCTTTGTGATGTTTTTGGAGGATTGCCAGGTTTTGGTTTTGAATCTAACATTTTATTGCTAATTACACGATAACACTTTTAGAACTATGAACAATATCAGAAATTTCTGAAATTGACATTTTTTCTTGATAGTTAGCTATAATGAGTTTTTTTTCTTCAAAAGAGAGCATTTTGCATGTAGAATTTGCCACATTGCTTAAAAATAAATTCCTAATGGTAAATGAACTTTTACTTATTGTTGAAAAACTCCATTGAGTTTTTTAAAAGTTTATGCAAATTATTAACATCATTCCTTAACTTTTGTCCAGTGTCTTATTTCCTTTGTTTCATTTAATCTTTATTTTAAAAAAAAACTATAATGTAAATTTTTGTAACTTTGTATAATATTTATGCATTACACCCTAATCTTTATTTGGTAAAAATTTCATTGCTAATCATGCATTACTTTCTAAGTAATACACATATTTATGTCTTTGTTGTTTCCGTTTCTTATATTATGGCCGCTACTGTGTATACATATATATATATATATATTTTTTTTTTTTTTTCATTTGTAAATGAATTATGATTTGACATAGGTTCCTACCATGTGGTGTTTCAGGCAATTTGCAATAACTGATTTTACTGTTTTCTTTTTTAAGAACACTCACGTAACTGTTTTTTTTTTGTTTTTTTTTAACACTCACGTGATGTGGAATTTTTTAATACATAATTTTTAAAATTACAAGAAATTATAACATTTTCATCCATGATTGTATGAACCTAATATGTATTTTTTAAAATTTTGTTTACACTTAGTCATATTTTCTGTTCTTTCATTCAATAGTTCATTTTTGTTTGGGAATAGCATAATCGCTAACTTTTCTTCCTGGTAGAGTACTCATTTTTCCATTGTCATGAGGCTTGGCTGTTTTCACTATACTCCACATTATGTCTGGGTCTTTTCCATATTTTGATTTCAATTTCTACACATGGCTAACCAATTTCGTACAGTCTTTTAAGTTTTCGATTTTGAATGTAGACTTATGATTGAACCACCTGGTCTTAAAGGTGTCTTTGGTTGATCCCAAATATATTGCAAATGACTTGTATTGCAAAGTCCTTGAAGTGGACATTTATTTTTGTCCTTGCAATTGCATTCTTTATTAGTGATCTTGTTTTGTACAATGCTATCTAAATTTCTGGCATTTTGTTTTTTATAAAACTATCTAAGTTACTAGTACAACTATAACTAAGCTTGATTGTGTTTCTACTGATAATTTTGTTTAGTTCTGAGCTTTTTGGAAAATGTCTATCAGTTTAAAAAAATAGATATCTTATTTTGGTTTTTACCTCTAATACAAAACGTATAAAAATATGATTAAAAGGTTAAAGAAAGTGAGACAGACCATATAGAAATATAAAAGTGGACATTGAGGTCAAGACAATATTTCATGCTTAAATTCAATGTCTATCTTATGCAATACAATATATATATATATAATAAACTAAATCGAAAAGTGAGCCAAACGCCGACCGCGGTTTCACTCAACGGATCGTCAGGCCATGTCCTGACGACCCGTTGAGTGAAACCGCGGTCGGCATTTGGCTCACTTTTGGATTTAGTTTATTGTATTTTTGCTGCACTTTCGTATTGAGCTCTCTGCTGTTAAGGTTTTTGTCTTGGGGGTTTTTTCTTTCAAACAACAAGCTCTTGACTCATTGTTATTGGGCTTTGTTTGTTTCCTTTTTTTTTTTTTCTTCCCCTTTAACCCACATGGTAGTCCTCGTTGGGTTGTTGACGATTTACGTTACTGATTTGTTAGCGTTAGTTTTTTCTGACTTTAGTCTTTATTAGTGCTACTTTATTGTTGGTATAAAGTAAATAAATGATAGCTTACCCTTGTTCTGAATTCAAAGCTATTGATCTTGGTTTCTCTTCAGGACCTCCAACCACAGTACCTACAGCCGTCATGTCAACATGGGTGACATTGATAACATTGTTTTGAGAACATGACCAGTAAATATGATGGGAAAAGGGATCTATTGCCAGATCATGAGGGTGAAAAATGTTCAGAGGATTTGGCACAACTGTTGATAACTGTAAAAACAATATTTCAGCCGTTAAAAAATCAAGAAACAATATGAAAAAAATAGTTATGCAAACATTTATACAATGCTCATAATTTATCACATTTAACAAGAGAAATAACTATTAAATGCTCCGTTAAAAATGTATGGATGTTATGAAACAGATATAGATGAATAGTATAAGTAAGGAAAAAAGAATTTGCATTTTTTTCTGAAAAGACAGTTTTATCAGTTTCTTCTATTTAAAATTACCAAAAAAATGCATATACAAAATCGATTAACTGTATGCTTATATTATTACCTCGATGTAGGGTGCTAGTTAACTTATTACTATCAAGAAGTGAGTTTGAGTCTCACTAGGCATCACATATTTGTTTAGATACCTCCACTAAAATCAATGAAAAAAACAGCATAGTATGAAGAAAAAAGGCCCCAAACAAATTTTTATCAGAAAAATGTTCATATTATTAAGAGGATAGATCAAAGTATTTTTTAATTATATTAAAAAAATTTTTTAATTCTTTCTAACACGTTCGAAATTTTGGTAGAAAATCGTGTTTTTCTTTCGCCTGTGAGTGATGGAATTTTTACAAGGTTTATTATGGCAAACGTAATATTACAAGTGTCACTTTTCTGTCGGTGAAAAGCACATATGGAAATTTTTACAAAAATCAAATGATGGTCGAATTTTGATGAAAATTTCAGGACTTATTCATAAATGACTGAAATCATATTTTTTAAATATGTGCCATTTTTTATTTAGATAAACTTAATTGGTTTTATAAACAATATGTATTAAGTATATCAGTCTGAAAAGAAATTTTTTTCAATGAATAATGAATTTTTACAAAAATTGTTTTCATTATTACTATTTTCTATTATAATAATTTATAAAGTTTAAAAAAATCTTTTAAAAATTGTTAATGCTAGGTTGTTAAATTAATGTGTAAAGACTATTTACTAATCAAAAATTCAAAAAACTTTATACAAATAATCGAGCCCATCAATTTTTAAAATAAATAAAACATTTTAATTGTGTGCATGCTGATTACCCATATTTTATTTGTACAGGTGGCTGTGTTATATTTATCATTAAAAGTCACGTGATTCAAGGGTTGTCCCCCCTTACAAGAAAAAAAAATCCCTATAATAAACATTTGTATTCAGTGCCCAATTCTTTTCATTTCCACGTTTCTGAATCTCTCAGCAACAGGCTTCCCAAATCACACTTTCAAAATTTAAAGTAAGTTTTATTTTTTTTTTTACTTTCTATTTTCACCATCTTTTACATTAATTGTGAATGTAGGTACCTTACATAAATTGAAAAAGCTTTCCTTTTTCTATAATCCATGTTTGGTATGTTTTTGTTGTACATCTCAATAACCTTTTTGCTAATCCTACCATTGAAATTATAAATTTTTATCATTCCTACTTAGCTCGGTTATTTCAATTTCATTCTTTCTTATTAAATTGTAAAATTATTTTAAAAGTAAGTTTTATATTATTTTAATTTATATTTATTCAGAAAGCATATTCAAACATGGCTATAAAACTAAACTAACTAAAATTCTATAAAATAATATATGATTGCTGAAAATGTTATGTTAAACTTTTAATTTTACTATGTAGTTAAAAAACAAAAAATCGAAACATACAATTAAGCTACAATACATACAATTATGTCATGTTTGGCTGCTATACTTAGTGTTTTTGACAGCTTGTTTGTCATTAAATCATTCATCACCTTAGATGACACTAATAAGAGGATTACCGTGATTAAGAAACGCTTTTATCATGCATTTCAGACATTAACCAAGTAATACTTGTTTCAAATCAAATTAAGGTAAGTTTAAATTTGTTAATTTTAAAGTTTCAGCAAGGTATATTTTATTTTTGCAAGATTTTTTAAAACCAAGGATTGGCTACTGTTTACAAAATACGTCGATCAATGAAAAATGGTCAAAAATTGAATTTTAAAATCAAAAATATTTTAGTTTTCAATCAATATAATTTTGGTTTGAAATTACTTACTGGAATTAGTAAATTTAATCTTTTGACTGTAAATTAACGCTAAAATTAAAGCTTCAAGAAAATTTATTTTGAAAAATTCACTTTAAATTTAGGTATCGAAAATTAGTGGAGGTATCTATAACTTGTGGCATTGTGTCAAAATAAAGCAAAGTTCAGTAAATAACTCTATACATGAGTTACTTCTCTTGTGTTCTTATTCAGTACTGAAAATTGTCAAGTTGGAAGAGAACTAACTGCAAACTACATGAAATTTCTTTTTTTTTTTTTTAATTTCTACATTAGATGATTTTTAGAAAAAGAAAAACAAAAAAAAAAAAAAAAAAAAAAAATTATATATATATATATATATATATATATATATATATATATACACACACACACACCTTATTAATTCAAATTTTAAACACAGAATAAATTTTTAGAAACCAAGCAAAAAGGAGGGTGGGAATGTTTTGAGAGTGGTACAAATAGACCTTCATGAAGATAACTGTAAAAGCTTGTCTTTCCTCTGTTGTTGAAGAGTAAACTATGCTATCAGTTGATGTTTCAGAGGAGGGGGTACAATTTTTAATGTCTTGATTAATTTAACATTTATTTCTAAAGCCTGGCAAAAGTTTATCTCAGGTTTTAACAAAATAAAAAATTTTAAATTCACAACAAATATATCATGCAGCTGAGGACCGTTTGTAAATCTAAATTCCAACTGAAACTTTAATTAGCACGTCCTCGGATGTGGTATTAAAAGGAGCACAATGTTCCACAGGGAACAAAAGGAAGTAACCGACAACACAACAAAGAATTTACATCGAATGGGGAGGAGTAAAATCTTCATTAGCTAAGATTTAATCTTAAGCAAATTCAGTTCCGTCAAGTCAAAGACTGGCCAAGAAGTATAAGTTTTTTTTTTTAATTAAAAATTTACATGTTAAAAGCTTAAGAAAAAAAAATTTTTAAAGTAGTTTTGTAAAAAATACATCACACCATGAATATAAACTATTTTGAATGACTAGAGCTAAAAAGGCAGGATCAGTTAACAACAAACTATACTCACTTCAGTGCCATTTTCACGGGCTCGTTTGATGGTCTTAGAACGACCATCAATCCAATAGACAAATTTGTCAAGAACATCATAATCAATGGCTTTTACATTTCGCAGGTTGTGGATGGGTAGGACACTAGGAGGGACATGATCACTATTGGGAACCAACCGACTAATATCTCCTTTTTGGCTGAATAACAGGAACGAATGTGAAGCTGTAATACAAAAAAGTAAAAATTCATGGCTAGAGTTCAAACAATGTAGCACACAAGAGTTATTTCACAGTAACAGTAAAAATTCTCTTCATCTAATATTTTATACAGATGTACCAACTCGATTTGATGTGCAAACATTGTGTATAGTAAACATTGTACTGATAAAGAAAATTCTAATAAAAATGCTTTGCTTAAATTATTGTATTATTTGGAATTGTTTCATTTTTAGAGGAACTAAACATTTCATTTTATTGAGTTTTTCTTTCTATTTTTGCTATTCCTCTGCTGACAAAGTCTATCTGCTTTTTTCGATCATCTCTTCCATAGAGACAAACATTTGTATTCCAGTTTATTCTATTTTTTTCAATTTGTTGATTTATTTTGATTCATTCTATGGTTTTGTTATCTATATACTATGAATATCTGAATTTTTTGTTGCAAAACTATAAATTTAAAAAAAAAAAATACATTCAATTCTTGCATCAAAAGATCAACAAAAATAAACTAATTTATCTGGCAATTACCATTGTTTTCCTTGATGTGACACTTCTAACAGGTTTGCTTTTGAAAGTTTAATAATTTATGCAAGTAGATTTATTGATTAGTTATTATGAATTGTTTTCAACTCATCACTCATAAAACTTCAAGAGGATTGTGATTTGTATAAATTTGTAATAGCTTGTATAAGTTTAGGGCAAATGCAATCCATAAAAGTGAGAACAAAACTAAGGGAAATAAGTCAATTCACAAAAATCATTAGGTTTGCTTACCCAATAATAATGGAAAAAAAATTCAAGTATAAATTAAAATAAAACAGCTCATAAGATACATATTTTAAAACAATCTATAAATACCCCCTGAACTAAAGTATCAAGAATTTCTACAAAAGTTTTTAATAAAAAAGACTATGAATGCCCAAGTCCGGGATATTCTAAATAAAATTAACGATTAAAACAAAATTGCTTTTAATTAATCAATATTTGATTTGCAGTTACTGTTAATGATTTATTACAATGTTCCCAATTAAATAAATTTACTTTTGTCAATAATAAATAATTATTCAACAGACAATACAGTTTATTTTATTAGAATAGAATAGCTAGCCTTTATTTTACAAAAGTTCTCACTTTTGCAAATTATCCGTAGAAATAACAAGGCTGAAAAACATTGGCAATCTACAAAAGAGGTTAATCTTTTTCAAGTGTCATTCTGACTGAATACAAATGCGGAATTATTCACTATGAAAATCCGATATTTTATTTTTGTACAAAGGAAGGATTCAGGAGTTTGAGGACAAGTGCATGAAGAAGCCCCTTGGCATTTTGTGCTGTGAACGTAAAACCAATGAATGTTTGGAAGAGGGCTAGAAGTTTTGTGGGTCACCAGGGACCTCTTTTCATCACTGTCAAACAGAAAAAATATGGAGTGGCTTCGACATGCTACAAGACACGACAGCCTACCCAAGATCATCATGCAAGGCACCACTGAAGATGGACATAGGAGAGGATGTAAGAACTGGTTGGACAATGTCAAACAGTAGACGAGAACGGCTACAGCAGAATTGCTGATGACTAATTTAGAGGAGAGTCATTGTTGCTTCTGCGTTTGAATCCGCCTTAAAATTATCAAAGTCAAGGGGACAAGTGAGTGAGTGAGATTTAAAAATGATTTTCTTAGAAGATACAGAAATCAAAAGGTTTTTGCTGGAGTGACATTTCTGGCTTTAACAAACCAGCTAAAAGAAATAATGTCAGAAAAGTAAAGTCACTAATGTTGAGTCTTGTTTAGATTTGGTTTGGTTGATTTTGTTTAGTGGCATATCAACACCTCTATGGGTTATTTAACCTTTACCACTCTGTATGTAGGCGACTTCATTCATCAAACAAAATGTTTACACAGCCATTGCATACAATAGTGTCATCATATCCTACTATGGCAACAGAGAAATTAATGACTGAATATTGAAGATGATACTATTGCAGTTGTCTGGCAACTTATGGATGAAATACTTATGAATACTGCTGAGTGATAAAGGTTAATGCCAAAACAAAAATATTTTGTATGCAATTTCATGCCTTCAGCTACAGATTTTTGTACATAATTTTATACTTTCAGGATAAACATGTTTTTTAGATATATACCTTGTAGATGATATTGTTGGTATTTTTTTTTTTTTTAATTTTTGCTGGTTATATTACAACAAAAATGTATTGTTGGAGATTTTAAACACTATGAAAGCATAAACTTTCCTAACGTTTTGATTTTGTTTGGGAACTCACCTCCAATCTACCAACTTGCTGCCTGATGTGGGTTACCATAGCATTTCAGAAACATTAACTTTGGAAACATTAACCAAGCATAGTTTATATTCACAAGAGTAGCATACTAATTGAAATAAAACACTGATCTTGGTATTTTGTTTGAGTGATTAATTCATTCATTTTCTATAGCTCATCAACCTTTTGCAGGTTATTTAAAGTCAGAAATTTATTTATATTTCAACTGCAAGAATTTTTTTTGGCAATGATTTTGTGATACAAGTCTTAATAATTAACCCATAGCGAGCGGGAGAAGAAGCAGATTCATAATTTTCCCAAAGGTATTTGCGAGTAAGTGAACATAACAAACTCATCTGGGTAGTCACCAGGCTTGATGTTACTTAACTTTGACGATCGAACAAGAACCAGTGTTTCCACATGATATGGCTATAAGCCCTTTGTTTAATTTATAAAGATTAAAAGCATCTTTTATCAGAAAGAAAATATACTCAAGAAATATATATATATATATATATATATGTGTGTGCAGAGTTATAGAGATGCAAACAAAGTTCTAAACACATGGTAAACACCTTTTATTTTCAGGTGGATTTTACTTACGTAAACAGGTTTTATTGTCAGCATCAAGAGTATAATGTGTTGGGCATGCACAACTGAAGGTCATGTTGGAAGTACCAGTTTGATCAGGAGGACTGGGATGAGCCAAGCACAAATGTGAACAGTTACCATTGTCCACACCACATGGATTCCAACCTGTCACAGTAAAATATTGAAAATAAAATGTACTCTGCATAAGCAAGGAACATATTTATAAAATATAAAATGCACAAAACTCCTGGTATAAAACATTTGACAAAAAAAAAAAAAAAAAAAAAAAAGAAAAAAGGAGAATCACTACAAGTCTAATATTGTTTGTGACATCACAAAAACATTAAAGCTATTAGCTAGATAACATGTAGCCACCTGCTTTGGTGAAAAAATATTAGAACGTTCACAGAAATGAGGAATTAGGTAATCAAAATAACAAATTACTTTATTTGGCCTGAAGAGATTTCAGTTGTTAAATCTAAAGAGATATGACCGAAATATTGAAAATCTAAATACGTGATGTTAAATTAATTGATCTTAAAAACTATAAGAAATCAAGTAATATAAGACAGCCTCATCTACAATTTGAACTTGGCCTGCCAATTCCAGTTTCTGTACTAACAATCAGTACACCCCACCACATATTCATCTCCAATACAGAACCAATTAAGTGTTCGGTATGATTTATGGTCCACATTTCCTTGATGTCACACACAATATGATATGGACCCCACAATACTTGACTGAGAATAACAGCTAAAGTTAAGTTTCAATGATGTTCTTGTATAAAGAAAACAGAGTGCATTATTAATAAAATCTTATTTGCAATACTGAATCTTCTGTTAAAGGTTATATATATATATATATTATTTTTCTTTGTTTTCTGATTATCTTATTGAATGTTAATTCGGTGTGGTGACAAGATTGAACACTCAACTGCTGATGTATTTACATCTTGCATTGGGTCAAGAGTGTAGCTGCTGGATGACCTTATATCTAACAACAGGACTGCACAAACAAGAGAACCCAGTCATGGCTGTCAGAATTTCTGTGATCCCTTACAACCCTCTTGATTATTATATAGAGGGTAAAGTTGTACAAGAGGCCAACAAAACTACTTGTAACATCAAAGATGAACTGAAGGCAAAGATTATGGCAGAAATTAACCAAATTAGAGTGGCTGTCCAGAAGAGTTGCAGGAGATGCCAAAGTAGTCTGGAGGCCGTGGTTGAAGCTAATAGCAATTTTATTGAATAAATTTACTCTTTAGTATTTCAAGATATTTTTGCCTAATTTTGATAAGTGACATATTTATCCAAATTAGACAAAAATCAGTGTCATTTTAAATTTGGCATAATTTAGACAAATTATCTAACACACTCTCTATATATCCGATTTTTTTTTTCTTTTTTAAACATGAGCAGGAAATGTGATGCCAAAATCCAAAGAGATATTGGAATAGCAAAAATGTCTTTCAAAGCTAAGCAATATATGGAACAGGAAAATTTTGTTAGAAACAAAGAAAAATGTGCTGGACTGTTACATAATATCAGTTCTTCTATATGGTTATTTTCTAAGCATGGCTTAGATGTAGCACAAGACTGAAAGTATGAGGTACCCAGTGAGAATCAAACTCATTACTCAATTGTAATGATTCTAGTGAGGCAAGCTTGCTAACCATTACACTACATCGAAGTTCCCGAGTTCTATATGACAATGAATGCTAGACAATCTTGTCACAGATAAAGGAACTTGAAGCAACAAAAACATGATTTTACAGAAGGATACTGAGAATTGTGGTGCAGTGGATATCAGCTCGGAACGAGAAATAGGGGAGCAGAGTTCGAATTCCAGTTGAATTCAATGCATTCGCTTATGCACAAATACCCTTGGGAAAGGTATTAATCTGTCTCCTCCTTCCAGTTATGGGTTAAATAACAGGACAGATTTGGTTCTATAGCCTTGGCTGGCAACCAGTCTACCACAGAAAGCAATGGCAACCTACTGCAGGATAATCTTCTGCCCAGTCAGTCATGTCTCGAAAGAGACATGATCGCCCAAGCAGGTTTCACATATGGCACTTAACTGACTGAGAATAACATGGACTGAACATGTGAGCAACAAGTTTTAAAGAAAATAGAAACAAAAAGGATGCTAATATATATTCAGAAATAGTTGAAATTTGTAAGCCACTTAAAGAAAGAGGACTAGGATAATTTGACACTCACAGGACATAATGAAGACAAAAAGAACAGACTAAACTACCCCACCCAAAAGAAAAAAAAAAAAAAAAAAAAACAATTGTGTGAATGGGTGGCAGAAGAGAGACTGGGAGGAATGGTGAAATGACAAACTTTAATAGGAGCTACAAAATATAGGAAGGTGTAGAGAGTCATGATGAGAACAATTGCTGTCTAGCAATTAGCATCACTCAGACGCTTTTCTGAAATTGTTGAACTCTCTGCCTTCAGTGGGGAGAGTAACCCAGTCAAAGGCTCTGCCAATGGGTAGACTCATGTCTGGGAAAAAGTAAACATTCAATTCTTGCCTGAGCTATATAGCCCAGATTACCCACATTAAAAATTCTTTGTGTCACATTTTGTCTCAAGTGGGAAGGCAGCTAAATATCGAGAGCTGTTCTGAAGGGACATGGCACATGGAAAAATAGAAAGATCACCTGGTTTCACTGATTCTTATTTGAAGTACAAAGAAAAAATATTTTTTTTAGAAAGACAAAATACCAAATGTACACCCATATTTATTTATAGAATCATTCAAAATAAAAATCTAAACTTATTTATAAATGGAACTTTGTGTGTGTGTGTGTGTGTGTCCTCGTTACCTATAGACTCCGAAACAGCTGAACCGATTTTCTTGAAAATTTACGCAGTTGTACTATAAGCATCTGCAAGTGTTCTTAGCTAGGTTTTGTGTCTAGGTACCCCCGATAAATATCGAAAATCGATAAAAGAAAAAAAAAAATTGGGTTATAGAAGGAGTGGTCTGATTTTAATCAAATTTGATACACTCACAGACAATGACATAAGAAACAATATTCAGAAATTTCAAGGTTGCAGTTCTTACAATAGTGCAGAATATATATATATATATATATATATATATATATATATATATAAAAGGCAAGATGTTTGTGTGTGTGTCTGTTTATCTGCCAGTATGTATTTTTTTTTCAGCCCTTTTATTTTAGTTTTTGCTTCGGGTTTGGCTCTAAGTAGGTATAATTGTAGTTTTTAGTCTTAGCCATGATACCATTTACTCAGAGTACTTATTTAGCCTTCAAAATTCAGTTTACGACAAAAAAAAATTATTTGATATTGATACCAGGAAATCAAAATTTGACTTACATCCATTCATTTTTCTTTCAGTCTACGGTTTCGCTTTAACTGGAAACAACTATTGCTTTTTAGTCTTTCGTGCCAACGCCCAAAGAGTCTGAGCTCTAGGACCATGGATTAGTTTTAAAGCTTTTATTACACCCGGGCAATGCCGGGCTATACTGCTATTACTTTATAATGACCACAAAAAATTACTAGTGACAATTTCTGAGTAAGACAATTTCTAAGTAAGACTTGTTTCTAGAAACAAGTTACAAATGCCAAGTTGATGTCTTAAAGAATATTATTTGGTTTTCTTGAGAAGCCAAGATGAATTTTATTCAAAGGTTTCTCAATTAACATATTGGCTCCCACAAGACCATCAAAGGGTATGACTACAAGGCTCAACACAACCCTTCGAAATTTCTATGAGAATTATTGGAAGTGGGATGTTATAACTGATTATTAGATCATGGTACACCAGAAACACATTTTTTCTTTTCCTGAAAAGTTTAAATATTTTTCATTTCTTTGTCTTTTATTTAATTTCCTTTTTGAAATTACTTTTTCTTTGGTTATTTTGTTTTTATATTTTACATACAAAGGGCCGTACCAAGCACTCATGTGGGTCACGAGGAACTCTGGATTGTAAAATAAGCTCCAGTACCGAGTGACACACAAGTGGGTCATGGATCATAAATAGTACCTTGACTCTCATATGAAATGTTAAAACAATGTCACTTATACAAAAATTAAGATATAGTGTCGGCACCCTGGAAGCTAACAAGTTAATCATGAAATTTCATTCTCTTCTAATAACAAGAAACAAAACACTGAAGACATCTATAAATGCAAGAACCTAATTTAAAAAGCATACCAGGCTGACGTGATTCTTGGAAGACAAGAATATCCATAACATAATCTCCATGGCCTTGGTGAATGGTCGTCCGATTATGTCCAGTTAATTTATGAGCTCGTTCAATGCTTTTCTTTTCCAGATCCGTCCAATAAATGAAATCTTTGTACTGTGTGATGCCACGTGGGGAGAGAAGATGAGTATCCACCATCACTCTTCTGTCTTGACCTGAAACACATATGGTTGTTAGGAAAAACAAAAAGGGCACAATTTCTTCAATGAATGTTAAGTCAAGGAGTGAGTTTGTTTGTTTCAAGGTTTAATGACCTATCAATCCTTATGGGATCATTTAAGGTCATAAATGATTTTGGGTAAGGTTATATTATTTTTACAGAAATTTGGAAGATGTCTTGCTTTTTAAATTTTTCCATTGCTTTCAAGTTGTATTACTTTTTAAATTTTTCCCACTGGTGAGGGTCGGATCTATTTTTGATCTTTGGATCTTTACTTAGATTATATTTTGTTGTATAGTTTGATCTTTTTGAGGAAGGTTAAAATAGTATTAGAGTTTATTTTTTCCAAAAGATCTTTCAGGTTGTTAACATTGTAGAGGGATTGCCGGATATATGTAAAGTCACTGCAGTCGAGTAGAACATGTTTTACTGTATAGGGTTCTTGACATGCAATGCATTCAGGAGGTTCTTCATTTTTTTAGGAGATAAGAATGGGTTATATGTGTATGTCCTATTCAAATACGGGATATAATCACTTCTTTGCATGATTTACTGGGTTCTGATAGTTGTTTCTTTAGGATGGGTTTGATTTTAAATAATTTGTTGTTTTGACAGTTGTTCCAGGTTTCTTGCCATTTCTTTAAAATATAATTCTAAATCAAGAAGTGAGATAACAATAGATAAATAAAAGATCTTAAATCTAAATTTTTTAAAATAATATTTTTTTGACCAGTGTTTCTCAACCATTAAAAATGATTGAGAAACGTGCATAAAATTTTTTATATACAGTATAACCAGGATATAAAAGACCCTGGTATAAGAGAAACCCGGATATAAGACATTTTCACTGGTCCCAATTTAGAGCCTATGGTGATATTTATAAAATATACCAAACCCGGATATAAGAGAACTGATATCCGGTCCCTGTAACTCTCTTATATCAGGGTTACACTGTACCATAATTAATTTCACTTATATTTTTAGATTTAATGATTTTTCCTCTTAAAAAGCTATGTGCTTTCTCATTCAATCAAAAACCAGAAGAGTCTTATGTTAAGCCAATTTAATAGTTCATTTCGTATTTTCTTGATAAAAACTCGGATGATAATTATAAAACATTCAGAGTAAAAAAAACTTAAGCTCATTTGATAACAAAGCAATTAGAGTAGTGTTTCTCAATTAGTGTACCTGGGCACACAGATTCACCCCAAGTTAACAAAAAATTAATTGATATTTTAAACTGGATGCTAAATACCTTAATTTTCAAGAAAGAGTGGATAATACTTTTTCTTTTGCCTTCCACAACAGATTTTAAATTTTTTAAAAGACTAAAAACACCAAGCACATAGCTCCCATGTCTAAGTAGGGTCATTTGGTATTTGGAGATTTTAAACTGGATGCTAAATTCCTTAATCTTTAAAAAGTGGATAATCCTTTACCTTTTGCTTTCTTCAAAGGATTTTAAAAATCTTTAGTTTTTTTAAAAACTAGAGAAACCCCCAAGCATATGGCCTCCATGTTTAAGTCAAGTTTTTGTCATTTGGTATTTAAAACCGGATGTTAAATTATTTAATATTTAAAGAGGAGTAGATAAATCTTTCCTGCTTACCTTCCTCAAGGGATTTTTATTTTTTAAAAGGTGGGAGACACCAAACACATGGCTTCCATGTCTAAGTTCAGTCATTGTCATTTTAAAGTGAATGCTAAATTCCTTCATCTTTAAAGAGTTGATAACTCTTTCCCTTTTGTCTTCCTCAAGGGATCAGTCATTATCAGCCTCTTCCTAAACCCCTTTAAATAAAAACTGTACTTCTAATCTTTGTGGAATGCTAAACCAAAATTTCATATTTTCAAATGTCATAACTAATTTTTTCATGACTAAAATTTTAAAGTGCACCCCAGAGTCTTACTTTATTTTTTTTTACAAGTATACCCTGAATACTTTTTTTTTTTTTTACAAGTATACCCTGAAGTAGAAAAGTAGTTGAATAAAATATAAGACAACTTACCCAGCATATCAGACGTCTCAATACGCTTGTTATCAAGATCCGTCCAGTAAAGACGTTTGTCCCCATAATCGATAGTTAAACCGGCAATTCGGCCAAGGTCTGAAAGCAACACCTTTCGGTTCTTACCATCCAAAGTAGCTCGTTCAAGTTTTGGATTTTCTCCCCAATCAGTCCAATACATGTAACTAAAATAGATTAAGACAAACCTGTTTAAGGCCGGTACATTTAATCCAATCATCCATAAAAATCACAATAATGGTCATTTATTCAAATTTTATTAGGACCTTGAATGAGTTTTCACTGTTTTCCAAGATATGGTGTTCCCAGAACTGCATGCGTCTAGTTTCAAATGTAACACATCAATAAGGAAAAAATGCTTGAATAAGCTTGAAATTCAGTTTATGTCATTTTGTTAAAATGTAAACAACTTGTTTTTCATAGCATTAAACACATCGAATTTTGTGCCAAAGAAAGTGTGTTTACAGAGAACTTTACTGCACTACTTTATTCAAAAGAAATCTGCAACTGAAGCACACCGAATTGTTACAGCAGATATGCTCTGTCAGAAACAACACGCAGAGATTGGTTTAGATGCTTCAAAAATAATGATTTTGATGTTGAAACTAAAGAATGTTCTGGCGCACTGAAAAGTTTGAAGATGACCTGGCTGAGCAACACTTTCATTTTTAGTGAAGATGCCAAAAATGGGTTGACTTAAGTTTATATTTTAAGTTGTAAAAGATGTTTCTCCAATGTGAAATTCAAATGCTGCCAGAAAGATGGGAAAAAGTAGTGGATAGTGATGAACAATAATTTCAGTGACATGTTTCTTACTAATTTTTGTAAATAAAACATTTCAAGAAAAATCAGCGAGAACTTAATCAAGTTCTTAATATCTTTCAGTTACATTCATAAGATTAATATCAAAGAGACAGAAAATGAAATCAATAATAAATAGGACATTACATCTATATAACACTAAAACTAATCTAAACTTATTTATAAATGGAACTTTGTGTGTGTGTGTGTGTGTGTGTGTATATATATCCGTTACCTATAGACTCCGAAATGGCTGAACCGATTTTCTTGAAAATTTACACAGTTGTACTATAAGTGTCTGTGAGTGTTCTTAGCTAGATTTTGTGTCGAGGTACAGCCGATAAATATCGAAAATCGATAATCGAAAAAATCAGGTTATAGAAGGAGTGGTCCGATCTTAATCAAATTTGATACATTCATAGACAAAGACATAAGAAACGATATTCAGAAGTTTCAATGTGGCAGTTCTTACAATAGTGCAGAAAATTTGATATCGATACCAGGAAATCAAAATTTGACCTACATCCATTCATTTTTCTTTCAGTCTACAGTTTCGCTTTAACTGGAAACAACTATTGCTTTTTAGTCTTTCGTGCCAATGTCCAAAGAGTCTGAGCTCCAGGACCATGGATTAGTTTTAAAGCTTTCATTACACCCGAGCAACGCCGGGCTATACCGCTAGTCTTGTATGTGTGTGCATTCCCAAGATACAGTTTAAGAGATACATAATACTCCAACCAATATAAGAGCATACTGTACATTGAACTACTGCAAAGTGCAGTGCTGAATTTCATTTAAATAAGTTTGTTTTTTTTAAAGCTAGAGTCATTTTTTTTTAGTTTTTATAGCATTTTTAACAGGAAATTCAGTAGTTGTTTTCAATATTTGTATCAATCTGCATATATAAACAAATGCATATTACAACTATTATGTGTGAAAAATAAACATTCATAATACATTTTAACATTAAATAAATTTGAATATACATTAACACAACATATTTATACAATTCACTACATTATAGCTTTATTATCAACAATTACTTAAAATGTGAAGAGGCTGTGAGTGCCATACGACGTGATAGTAAATAGAACAGGCTTATTTGCTGCCATTAAATATTTTAAAACAAATGAAAGGAAGAAACAAGAAACAATAATGAGAAACATACTTATTTTGAAAGACATTACATTTGCTTTAAAATATTGCTCTAAATTTTCACATTAACTATGAAGTCCAGTGGAACAATAAACCTTCTTTTACAGATAACACAAATTAAAATGTGTAATTTTTAATGAAATTGATAATATTGTTATATCTCATCATTTTGTATCATGCACTTCTTTTTTACTGAAAACCAACAGGTTTATGGGTGATCTAGTAAAATGCTAAAGTACAAAATAAAATATTTTTTTTTTTTACTAAAATGCTTCATGTTTTCTTTGCTGGTGTGTGAATTAGAACAGGCTTATTATAGATCAGGAAAGCCCAAATATAATGAAAAGACATAAACTAAAATGACAAGGGCGTGTCCCACAACCAGCAGGGATTGCTAAGGCATGGTGAAAAGAGGAAGAGAAGCAAATAGATGTGAAGACAATATCCCAAATTGGACAGGTTTGAGGTTGAGTGACACCTTGGGAGAGTCAGAATGGAGAGAAATTGAGAGAACCGTTTGCTACCTGTGCTGCCTCTATTGTCAACTAGACTAGGAAACTACGATCATTGAAAGGTAAGTAGGTCAATAAACTTAATTTTAACAACTATCATAGAATACCTATAAAGAAACAGTTGTTTAGTCAGAACTGGTACTAGGGCTTAAGCTTATGTAAGTATTTAGTGGGAGTAAAACTTCCTTAGTGTATCCTTCACAATTGTTTCAATGTTATAGTAATGCATACTGTTTTGATGGATGTGCAGGTGGTGTAATGGCTAGAGGCTCAGAACAATAAATCTAAAACTGTGTTCAAATTCTGGTTGAAATTGCTATATTCACTTTCACAGAAATATCCTGCACAGGGTTCCCAACATCTATATATAAAAAAAAAAATTCCATGACTTTTCAAGGACTATTTTACAAAGTTTCGATAACTGAAACTGGCACACGTACAAATACACAGAGTGTGAATGTTCAATTTCAAAAACATAAATTTTGTGATTTATCTTTTAATAGTTTGACATGAAATGTTTAAAGAAATGTTACAGTTGGTTCCAATAATTTGTCACATGGGTCAGTTGAAAGCAGTGAAGAAATCCAAGTGTTGAAGGCTAATACACAACTGAATGCAGATCAGGTTATGTTACAGTTTGAAGTTCTAGTGGAATTTTTAATTACACAGTAATTCTTACTGCTACACATTTCCAGTGAAGTACAGAATAATGGTTTTAATGAACAGAATTACAAATCGAAATTTTCACAATACCCCTACTACTCATGGCTTTCATTGCACAGAACACAATGTTAACATTTTTTCAGTTCATTTAGCATTCAAGCACCTTTTCCAATTTTGATATTTCTATGAAATTTGTCCTTTGCAAATCTTCACATGGCATTGGACTTTGTGATAAACATGAAATTCTGAGTATTCAGCTTTCTCTATGTAGACGTCAGTTGACTTGAGCAAACCTTGCATGTAACTTTCATGCTTGAGTTCTTTGATTTTCAGTTCTTCAATTTCCATAAGCATTTTTGTCCAGCTGCTTTTTCCTGACATTTTTTTTTCAGCCTCACAGTATTGGTTGTATGCTGTTCTGGCATTGGAAGCACCACAGAAAAGAGCCTTAGTCATAGGAACATTCCCAGCACCAACTGTAGCCAAATAGTGATAATGCACTGTGAAACTAATGTCTGTAGTTTTATATGATCAGTGGAAATTTCCCTACTGACTGAGAAAACTCTCTCCACTGAGGCCTGCGCATGAGAATACCAGCAATCTGCAAAAAACTTTCCAGTTTTTATATTCTTTGTTGCTAGACAAAGAGTAGAACAAAGCTTCCAGATGGTCTTCATGCTTGGTGAAATTCTTGAAGGCAATATTTTTTGTAGCATCCTCCTCAAAGTCAAAGTTGCTGACTTGTTTTCTGTCCATCATGTGAGAAAGACATCTTTTTAGAATGTCTTCTCTGGCAATTTTTTTTTTTTTTTTTTTACATTCAGCCATACAAGTAACCTTACAAGAAGGCATCTAAGGAGAGTTTCTCAATGATGGTGATGAACATTGTCTTTGTTGAAATTCTGCATGCAAATAGATCTTTTGTTGACACTTCCTTTTATTGATAAATTTTGCATAACCCTCTCTGCCAGAAATTCACACTCAATCTTTGCAGAATCTTTATACATGTTTGGTTTGATAAAATTCTTACAAATTCTTTAAATTTGGAAAATGTATTTATCTTTTCAGTGTGCTCCTCCTTTACAAATCTTAAGTTTCATGATCATGCTAAAAAGATATCTACAAGGAAAGGAAGCAACAGTCTTAATGTTGATATTTTGCCAGAACTGGTTCAATGTCTCAAAATATGCACAAAAATCAGCAATTTCATTGGAATTAAAACTTTATTCACTTTTGACTGCACCGTAGAGAAATTGGTCTGGGAACATTTTTGTTTTTTTAATTAAGTTCACAAATTTGATGACATTTGACCAAATGTCTAGTTGCTGTTCACATGCTAGCCATCTATAATAATAATACAAAAGGGACAGGATTGACAGATTGAACTTTTAATAAAGCCAACCAATAAAAGCCAAATAAGTTTTAATAGATTTCATCTTTTTCACACTTACAAAATTTAGAAATAACCATCATCCTTCTACGTTTTTCTTGGAGTAACAATATGAGTTACTTCCGGTAACAATATGAGTTACTTCTGGTAATAATTTGGAAAAACGTAGTTTACACATAACTGTGTCCCAGGTCAAAGTGGATCTATTTTTCAGCATGAACCCCCAACCCACCCTTGACAAGACCAAAAAGACTTTTTACATTTGAAATTGTCATGTGAATAAAATTTTGATTGTTCAAATTTTAAAAAACAGCGATAAATCTTTCCAAGATTCTACGACTGTAAAATAACTTATTTTCCTTTCAACTACAAATTCAATGAGAGAAAATTTATTTATCTTTGACAGATGTTTATTTGTCTTTGCCCACTTTTATCTTTGTTTTTTTCTCTTTTCTTGTCGAGTGAGGGTAGCAGCTAGAAGACATCTTCATATTCTTCCTCTCTTTCTTTCTCATCACCTAGCCAAGAAACTACAAGGTCATGAACTCATTTTAACCAAGGAAACAAACCACCCTTTACAATAATTGCCAAATATTACTGATACTAAAAAGGCATTTTTCTTAAAGGACTATTTTAGCTTGTAAAAAAGCCAGGGACATATGGCATTTTGACTTTCATGAATTGAGAAGAGAGACGTGTGGGCAGCACAATTGAGAAAATTCCAGAACTTTTCAAGTCCTTGAAAAGGCCCTGCCAATTTCCCAGAACTTTTCAAGGTTTCCAGGATCTGTACAAAACTTGCCTTTAGATTAAATATAGCAGATCAAACTGGACTTATGGTTCATAACAATGATATTTCATAAAAAAACAAAATAAAATAACAAATAATAAAAAAAATTAAAAAAATAAAGACAAAAATCTGAAATTTTATCATTCTGAAAATAACTTTTCCACTGTTGCCAGTGACAGTCTGAAACAGGGATCTCAACCCCCCCCCCACAAGCTGGAGCTAGTAAAATGTAGTAGTGAGTTTCACACAGACAGAACAAGAAGCATTATTTTTACTCTGCAAAAATCCAACTGACAGTTTCAAATGACACCCCCTAAACTATTGAATTTTTCAAATTTCAAAACGATTATAAACAAGCCAGTTTTATTATAAAACATAAGTTTTATTGTTCTTTTTCAAAATTAACATTTATACTCATCAAAGACGTATAAAAAACTGTATTGTAATAACATCACAAAAATACACATTATTATCATTAATTTCAACACATTGCAAAGTCTTGTTTACTGTATTTTATTATTATACATTCTATTCATTTCAAGTATAAAAAAAAAAAACACTCTTGTATTAATTACTAATATATGTAACACACTCAACTCTGTAAGACTCTCTAGCCATGGTTGGCAACTAGTCTAGGAAAAAAACAGAATCCAAAATTGTTTGGGAAGATACTTAAACTTTCTTTTCACACTTCCCGTTTGTGGAACTCACTTCCATTTGTTTGCTTCCCTGATAGCTACAATCTCAAAAAATTTAAATGCAACA
Organism: Ascarosepion bandense; assembly: GCA_037127315.1. Taxonomy (NCBI): domain Eukaryota; kingdom Metazoa; phylum Mollusca; class Cephalopoda; order Sepiida; family Sepiidae; genus Ascarosepion; species Ascarosepion bandense. The sequence continues at coordinate 48,301 of JBBBDQ010001583.1, forward strand.
TCAATGACCATCTATCTTCTTGAATTCCATTCATCTTTTATCCTTTCCTCAATACACTCTGTACCCAGTCTATTCTTTCACTATAACCCCCTACACACTAGTGGTGGTCCCACCTTACTTGAACCAATTAATTAAAAAAATTAAATAAAAAATTTAAAAAATTGCAGATGGAGTTGGAAGTTGCAATAAAATGTAACTGGAATTAAGATAAATAGTCAAGAGTTATTGAAAATGATTTAATCTAAGAAATTCAAATATTAATGCCACCACAACTAGTAGTAATGTAGGCAAAGAAAGATAACATTCAGAGAAAATAATTAGCCAAGCCCTATATTTAGATGTTAATGACTATAGTAGATTGGCTTTCATAACCCAATCAGGGGGACAGAAGCCTGCGTTTCCAGATCAGATGAGGATAAGTTCAAATCTTGTCAAACCTTTAAATTTTTCTGATCTATACTTACTAAAGATGATATAATCTCAAAAAGGAACTGAAACTAAAATACAAGAAATGAGAGTAAAATGAATTAATAATAAACAAGTATAAATCTCACAATTCAGAGACATCTGATTAGTTTTCTATGGCTTATCTACTCTTTGCAGGTTATTTAAAACCAATAAATATTTTTAGATTGTAAGAATTTATTTTTTAAAGTAATAATGGTTTAGTGATAAAAATCTTACTAATTAGCCCATTGCTGGGGAGGGGGAGAGACAGTATTTGCACGTGAGTGAATATACTGAACAATATGGGAAAATGGAACTCTGCTCTCTGATTAACAATTCCAAGCCATTATCCATTACACAATCTGTACATCCACGTTTACAGTTGTCACCCATCTAGGTTCTGACCGGGTTTGACGATGCTTGACTTTGGTGATCATAAGGGAACCAATGTTTCAACTTGATGTGATCAAAAGTTTCAAATAATATTAATTGACTATTTTTACCTTTGCCACAAAAAAGGCAGCAATATTTAAATAATTCCACAATTGCATTGCTTATAATTTCTGCAAAGATAGTCAATGATTTTTATCAATATCTTTATCTCAAAGCAATGCAAGAAAAATTCTGCTTTTTAATTCATTATATTTAGAATGGAATATTTCATTGGAAGTAGGAAGGAACAAGCTGCTAATACATTTTGTGTTAACTTTCTTTAGATATCAAAAAATCTGTAAAGAAAATGAAAATCATGCTTAATATCAAAATTAACAAAGCTAAATGCATTTTATCCTACTTACAATGATATATTCTATTCAGGACTGAATACTAGTAATATTAAATGTTTCTTCATAAGGAAGCATTTGGCATTCATTGATTGAGCAAACAGTTATTGTTTTCTATACTCCCTGTTAGGATCAAATAGCTGTTCTCATCTCTCATAGTAATATTAGCCATTTCCTGAGAAGGAAATATTGAGCTGTCAGTGCTACTTTCAGTTGAAATTTACACAATCTTTCTCTTAAAAGAATTTTTCAGAAAAATACATTTCATTTCCAGTAACTGCAATTGCTTCTTCCATTTAACAGGTGTTTTCTTCTTAACTTTTTGTTTGAAGCCGTGTGCAATGTCAACATCTTGGCTATGTCATTATGTGGAATTGAACCAAACAAATAATGTGAAGCAACCTTCTGCTTTCTTATGGCATTACAGAATGCAAACTCTTTATGATTGGGGGGGTGCAAGTGGTCTTGTGATTTTATGACCAGGAAACAAAGAATTAGAATCGAGCCAAACATGATGGAAAGCAATTGTTTCCTTTCTTATTGCACTACAGAATGCAAAGTCCTCACTTACCAGACAGATTTCAAAAAGTTGGTTTATTCCTTTCCTGATTGTTGCACAAATTTATAGATATTAGTTCGTTTTTTTTCATGACTATATAAATAAATATTAAAATACAACTCAAATCATTCTTTACTATACTGTTAATTAAAATTAATTAATAAAAAATGTTAATTATAGATTACATGAAAGCAAGTTATTCAATATTAGATTAGCAAAGACAGGTCCTTTCATAATGATATGAATAAACATTGAAATATTAATTAAATCATCCAACACCCTGGCTGAGTTAACATTAAACATCTTCAGTCAACTGACATTACCTACAAGCATTTCATTTAGGTACCGCCACTTTTTTGCTAAAACAGTACAGCATGATAAAAAAAAAAAAGACCCTAAACTTAATAAAAACAAAGTTTTATTGGAAAAATGTTTGTTATAAAATGAAAAGACTAAAATATTTTTTAATTATTTTTTAAAAATTTCTTAATCCTTTCTAGCATGTTTGAAATTTTGGTTAAATAATCTTTTTTTTTTTAAATTTTGTGCATTACCGTGGGACTATAGCTGACAATGGAAATTTCAGTGCCTTTGTTTTACATAAAAAAAAAGGTTTTAATGAAACTTTCACTACTTATTCATAAATTAATTAATTTAAAAACTTAATTTTATAAAGTCTTGGTAAAAAATATATATATTTTTTTTACACCTGTTACCCACCCACCTTCATGAAATTTTTAGAAATTAAATTATGTTTACAGATTTTGTTTTATTAGTTAAACTCAGGACTCCTTTAAGAATGTAAATCATCCATTGCCACTCACTCAAACAGTTGCCACTCTCCTAAAAATCTACTCCAAGTAGTAAAATAAAAAAATGCAATAAACTATGACATCATTTCATTTATAAATATCTATTAAGGACATTATTGTCCAAAGAAAAAACATTTTTGCAATTTTTTTTTTTTTTTTTAACAAGAATTGTTTTTTTTTAAAATAATTTATAGTTTCAAAACTTTTTTTTAAATTCTTCTAAACTGTCTGCATTAGGTTATTAAATGAAGACTATATTTACTAAGCAAAATTTAAAACGTTTAATACAAATCATCAAGCTCTAAGATTTTTAAAATAGTTTTTTATGTGTATAAAACATGCCTATTTTGAAAGTATGGCTGACCATATACAACATTTTCAGAAAATAAGATCAATGACTATAGTAAATTTAAAGTCAACATTCCCAAAATTAGATTACAGAGAATATTTCCACCATTTGTAAGATTATTGAGTACTTAAAAACTGTTCAATTTAAAATCCATTCTTCTGCTTTTTACTTAAAGTAAATATTTGTTTCAGATCAAATTATACTTTAAATCAGCTAATATTTCTTGTATAAAGTTTCAGAAAAGTATATTTTATAATTGCAAGTTTTTTTTTAATAAAGTAATTTACATTGCAATGAAAGACAGCCAAAAAGAGCACTAAGCAGTTATTTTAGAAAAAATAAAAATTGATTCCAATCAATATAATTTGTTTGAAAAATATACTACAGAGTATTTTGCTTAATGGGAATAGTAAACGTTATCTTTCATCTTTCAATTAAAACTAAAATGAAGAATTCTTTTTCATTTACAATAATTCGTTTTAAAACTTAGGCATCCAAAAAAGAAAAAAATAAATAGATAAATTAAAAAAAAAAATTAAAAAAAAACAAGTGGAGGTACCTAAAAATCCTTTCTGTATCAAAATTAGTTGATGAATAAGGTTTTTGAATAAGTCATAATTACCAATAACTGTCTACAACATTAAAACACTTTGAGATGCCAACTATCTATAAGAAGAATAATTGATCAAAACAATAATCATACTCACCCATTGGGTGGGTCCAGTACAATAGAACGTGGGTCAGAAAGGTCCTTCCAAATGAGTACCCGTCGAGATTTACCATCAAGACGGGCTACTTCAATACGCTTGGTACCAATGTCTGTCCAGTAAAGATTTTTAGCCACCCAGTCAACTGCCATTCCTTCAGGAAATTCAATACCAAATTCAATAATATGTTCCAAAGAGCTACCATTCATAAATGCCCGACTGATTTGCTGCAAAACAAAAATATAATTTTTTCTTTTCTTCGTATATAACTAGAAAAAACAAATTCACTCACCCAAGAAAAAAAAACAACAAATCCACGCAAGCAAAACAGGTTCTGGCTCAGTTCAGGATATGAGCCTGCACTGCTATAGAATTTATGACCAGACTTAACCACTTCACCTTCCATAACAAAATTTTGGCAATCTTTAACCTTTGTGGTTAAAAAAAAAAAAAAAAAAAATCTATATCAAAATGATGGTTTTTCCTTTGACACCAATTTCACTCTTCAGCTGTTTATTGTAAAAATTGATAATTAGAATAAAACCTAAACAGCTGAAAGTTAATATTAAACATTTATTAGATTGCTTATTAACAAGAATTTTATATTTACAACATTCTAAAAACTAATAAACAATTAAAACTAAATGTAATGCAGTATTTATCTTTTACCAATTTATAAAGGAAATATAAAAATATAAAGAAATAAATATGAAAACTTTTTATTCATAATTCATTATATTTGGTTCACCTATTTTAATAATCTCAATTGTTTTCATATTTATTTCTTTATAAATTGGAAAATTATAAATATCACTTTGCATCAGTTTTAACAATTTTTATTTATTTCATATTTACAATTTTTAGAATTGTAAATATGAAATAAATAAACAATAGTGCTTAATATATTTATTAATTCTCAAGAACAAAAAACAAACATGTATGAATTCACTTTCATCATGTTCAGGTTTTATTACAATTCGAGTGAGCAATAAACATTGGCAGTGAAGGTAGTTAAATTCATAGCAGTGTCAAAGGAAACCATCCTTTTGTAACTTTAAAAAAAAAAAAGGGAGAGAGAGAGAAAAGGTTAAAGATGGCCCAAATTTGAAATATGAAGTTAATGAGAAATGTAACTTTGCTGATAATCTCAACTATAATTTAACAATGTTTAAGAAAGAAAAGTAAAATAAAACAATATAAACTACAAAAAGAGAAATAGAATCTGAATCTGAATATCTTAATTACAAACTGTCTAAATAATCACAATTAACAAATCCAGAATACTTTGTAGGTAAAAAAAGTTATATTTGTTACTTCCATTAGTCCAGTAGTTACACCCTTTAAAATAGCCATATATCGAGTGATCAAAGCCAAATTGTGAGAAAAAATGTAAACAGGTAAGATGGCACAAAGTATAGTAATTTTTTTCTAATATAACTTTACACAAGCTGCATAAACAGTGGTGATTGTGGAACTCTAAAAGTGTGGTGGGGGAGGGGCTCTTAAGGGCTAAGATTTTTCTGAGGAGGAAGGGGGCAAACTAAAGCAGCGTCTTCATTTTCATACTAAACCTCTATCGTATACACAACTTAATGAGTATAAGTATGTTACTTTAATAAATTAAAAGAAATCACTTTTCATTCACAATAGTGGAATTCTAATCTATTCTTGTCCTCTTTTCCACTCTCAAGCTGTTGGAACACAAGAGAGGTTAATTTCAAAACAAAATCAAAGAGTTAATACTAACGTCAATACTAGCAGAACAGTGGGATTTGTCCGATTTTTTTCCTATACAAAACTTTTTTGAAGCACAAAAATTAGTGCACAAAAAAATTAGTGAAAATAATTGCACAAAAAAATTAGTGAAAATAATGCAACAAAATCAATCAAAATGCTGTGGGCACCACAGCCATACAAAAATCAGCTAAAAAAAATTAATTTATGTCTTTGGCAAAATCTGACCACACAATCAAGGCAGTACTTTGAAATAAGGAAATAACTTAGGTTTGTTTCAATCCAGCTTAACACACATTTTTGAAGATACTCCTGCTTCTTTGATGTTGCTGAAGTGCATTTTTCTAATTAAAAATTCAACCATAATGCAGTGTTAGTTTATAGTTGCAGTGTTGTATGTGTGTGTGTGTGTGTGTGTGCGTGCGCGCTATGTTTTGTGAAAAGATGTTTGAAAATATAACTGTGTTTAGCAGTAAGGAATCGAATACGAGAGAGACAAAAAGACATATGGTTTACTTGATTGTTTATTAAAGAAAGAAAGAAAATGATTTTGGTGTTCAGTGGTGACCACTATAAATAAGGAAAGAAGAAGTTTAAATTGTTTTTCTACCAATTCTTTTTCTTTCTTTTGCCAAATTCTTTTGCCATTGTCAGCAAATCTCAGTAAGTGTATGAGTCTTGGTGATTTTGGTTGAAACCACTGATAAACAATTCGGGCCACCTGGCTGTATGTAGCTATGTAGTGGTGGATGAGCCAGTCTGCATACTTCTGAGACATAGAAATTCAACATCTGGAAATTCCATGCAGGTAGTCATCAGTAGATTGGAGAAAATTACTGACCAATTCTTTCACTCAGCCATAAATCACTGCTCATGTACCTACGTATCAAGTTGAGGACATTATTTCTAATTAACGTCTCCCTTCAGATATAAAAATATGAGTATTAAATCTCTTTGCCTCCCTAACAGTATGTCTGGTCTTATTTATCTGGTTGTTTTTTCGTTTTTTTTTTTTTTTAAACTGGTCTCTGTATGTGTCCTTAAAAAGTTAAATGAAAAGGAAAACGCAGAGGGAAAAGTGCTGAAAATCAAATTTTATCAAAATTGGAGACCGATCAGTTTCACAAATTTTTAAAGCCTATAAAAGTGTGGGGTGTGGGGCACAGAGAGGACAGCCAAAAGTGGGTAGGAGCTTCTCCATAGTAGAATTGCCACTGCATAAACTCCATAAATCAGTTGCCTTCAAGTGGAAACAACCCGATTTTGACTATTTTTAGGTGTTTTCATAACATTGCAAACACCAATTTTTTGTTTTTTTAAGAATCCAGTTTCCAGTTTGTCCTACATTTACAAGAATTATAAACAAATCACAAGGCCGAATGCTTCAAAATGTTGAAATTTGGCTCCAGAAAGAAATATTCATGCATAACTAGTTGTATGCTACATGCTTAAGAGTAAAAATTCCCAAGAATTTATTGTTTGCTGTTAAAAAGGGAAAAAAAAAAATTTTCTTAAAGTCGGGTTTAAGTTATGGTAAACAATAAGTCAGGTTTTTGTCAAAGTATTTTTCCAAACAAATTAGCTTATTTAAATTTCATTGATTGGTTTGAGAAATTGAACAAAATGTAGAGTTTGTAAATCTTGACAAAAACATAAGCAATACTTCAATACTAAATACTGTGAGAAATTACAAAAAAATTTAGTGTGTATATATATATATATATATATATATATATATATATATATAAAAACAAACACCAAAATTTAATATAGAATACAGTACAAAGAAAGAATAAATTTTGAAGGTGGTGGTTCTTCAAGGTAAACTGAAGAACATTAGGGTGAAACCTAGGTAGGTTTATTGGCTCGTGCTTAGATTTTCTGCCTTTGTTGCTCTACTTTTGTATTGAGCGCTTTAGATTAGGGTTTTTGTCTTGGGGTTTTTTTCTTCTTTCTTACGAGAACTTGACTTTTTGTTCATGTTCTTCGTTTGTTCCTTTTTTTTTTTACGTCCCTTTTCCCTCCGAGTTCGTCCTCAGTGGGTTGTTCAAGACGATTTAAATTATAGCTTAATTAATACTAGTTTTGGCAGAGTTAGTTCTGTTACTATTAGTATTGTAATTACTGTAGTTAATAATATATATATATATATATATATATATATAATTTCAGTTCAAGCCTTTATAATGACATCATCTTCAGTGACTTGAAATTAGTTCCATCAAATATGATAATTAAAAAAAACACTTGCACAAATATGAAAAGAACAATAATTGAAAACAGACATAGTAAGATTTGAAAGTACTCAGGAAGAAAATAATGTCCAATTTACCGATAACACCTAATTCAGAAATTATTAAAAAAAAAAAAAAAAAAAAGACACACAGAATTTCCATATTATTTACCCAAACATGCAAGAGAGAAATGGTGCTGCTGAGATACACGTTCTACAGAGGGATGTAAGCAAAAGTGGGTATACAGTAATTAAATATATATCTTTTATGAAATTCCAGAAAAAAAAAAGTCCATGGCGGGGGGGGGGGGGGCAGCAAACTTACAGTATACCTACCATATTTAGGTACTTTTAGTCCTCAACCTTCAGTTAAATGGCTTACCTTTAGTGATGCATCTGTCCAATAGATCCTGTTATCACTGTTATCAAAGTCAAGAGCATGTGCATCTTTTACACCCTGAATTGGGATAAGGACATCATTGTGGTTAGTCTCCAAGGACATACGACGAATATCTTCCTTACGCGAGAACAGAAGAAAGCCATCGGGGACAACACAGGTCTTCTGATCATCAAGAAGTTCAAAGAAAATACCTGTTGGGCAGGCACACACAGGTCCCTTTGGGTGAGTGTTTAAACATAAATGGCTGCAGCCGCCGTTGTTTTCGGCACAACCATTACTTCCTGGAGTGAAAAAAAAATTTACTCGGGTTTTATTTAAAGTGATTACAAAATGATTTTTCATAAATTTTTTCATGTCAGTAAAATCAAACTTTAAAATTTGTATCATTTATTTATTTATTTTTTAAATGTGTGAAATGTGCATTGTGATGCAGTGGAATAAGAAAATCAGAGAAGCAAAATTGAATTCTTTGCATTCACTTATCCACAAATACCTTTTGGAAAGGTATTAATTCTCCATTCTCCCACCAGATATGGGTTAAATAGCAGAACAGATTGGGTTCTAACAATTTTTACAGCTACAAGTCTTAATAATTAACCTGTAGCTGTTGACATGGATTCATACCTTTCCCAAGAGTATTTGAGCTTAAGTGAATGGAACGAATTCGAACCTGGTTCTGGTTTCTTGTTCCAAGCCACTCTCCATTACACCACCTGCACATCCACTCAAAGAAAAAGTGAGTAAATTTTCCCAAAATTAGATTTTCATACAAGGCTTGGCATGAATGAATTATTTAAATTACAAATTAAATACGTTAATCATTAATTACCAATTCCTATTAATTTGTATTTATTTAAACAGTCTGTTTTTCTATAATTAAACAGTACATTTTATATACATATATATATATATATATCTCCACTGGCCTGAATATTGTTAGGAAAATATCTATCTCCCAGCAGGATTCAAACATGTGACTCCCATGTACCAGGAAGAAGCTGTCATTAGACATGACGTGTGTTACTACTTGACCACAGAAAATTTCATAGTTTAACAATGTCGAATTAAGCCCTAAATACACAAATTCCTGATTTCTTAGAATATACTGCTCTAGTTTGAATACTGCTGGTATTTTCCTAACAAGATTTTTTGAATATTCAGGCTGGTGAATATATAAATGTACAGTTTAATTATAGAAAATAATTATATCTACTAAAATATGAGTATCCATTAAAAATAATGTTCAAACAAATAAATTTAAATAATGTCTTAATACCATTTCATAAGATTTCATAATTTGTCTGTTAATAGAAATAAAACTTCTGTCTAAGCATAAAATGGTTTTCCTAAATTTAAACCAACAAGATTAGTTATATAAGCACATATACAAATGTACAATTAGAAATTGTTTTATTCTCCTCTATCCACAGACAAAAATTGTACATATGGAGACTAGTTAGGACTTCATGGCGACGCTGAGGTATTATGGTTGATGTAGTTAGAATGGTAAGTATGTGTTGTTTTGGTGTAAGGAATATAGCAGTACGTTTGGGGCAGTTATTGTGTCTAGCTAAGTTTAATTATAAGACAGCCTTTTCCTTATTCTCCATTTTTGGCCTTGTGCCACATTTTTGTATTTTTATAAAATAAATAGTTGGAAATTGAAAGTTCTTGGCCTAACCAACTTTCAAAATTCTGAACAAATGACAATTTTTTTTAAAAAAATTTTTCTAAGCTGTTTGTCAGGTTGAAAATATTTCAGTATCTCTCATATAAAAATAAAAAAGGTAGATGATAATTACCTTCTACATGGTTCATATTCACTGCCTTGAGCCCCATTAGATCCGGCAGTTGGTCAATGATCACTTGTCGTTCTCCTCCAGTCACTTTATGGACACGCTCAATAGAACGCCTTTGCCAGTCAGTCCAGTACACATAATCCCCTGCAGAAAATTATATTCAACTTTTTTTTTTATTTGTCTTCATAATTAAACAGAAATTTAAAAGGAGCTATATACTTGAAAAGCAATAAACACCTTAAACTACAATGAGTTGTTTGTCTAGAATTTTGTTTTAAAATTTCAACCTTAGCCAAATGGATCAGGATTCATAGTATTTAATGAGCAACCAGAATAAAACTTTTGGATCAAGTTCAAGTGTGTGCGTGTGTGTGTGTGTGTGTGTGTGATATATATATATATATGCGCACGCACACACACACACTGAAATATTTTTGAAAAGTGAGTGAAAAAAAGTGTACCTGTAAATAAAAATTTACAAATTTTTTTTTTTTAAATAAATCAACGATTGAATTTCTGGAATGAGGAATTATTATTTACAGTCAAATTAATATCCTCATCTTGATTTTTGTAGTAAACAAAAATTGTATTTTAAATCATTTTTGAAGTATAGTATTGATCAGTTTATTTTTCTTCGCTTTTTTGTAATTTTTAAAATTATTTTGGTCTCAATGTTTATTTTCTTTTTTTTTTCTTTTTTAAATCATTTCACCCCAAGTAAGCAATAATGTTTTAAGGTTACTGAGTGTAAGAAAAATATAACATTAATAAAAAATAAATATACAAAATAATTGGTGTTACATGACAAGCAATCCGTGTTAAAATGCAGTGGCACTGTTCTATATTTCAGCAAATTGCATCAGATCAGTAATGCAGAATAGTATATTCAAAAGACTTAATTTTTTGTTTTTATTCACTAGTTCAGAAAATTTACAATTATGGTACCTGCTTGGTCTCAAATTTGTGATAGAAATTATATATATATATAAAATTAATCATACTTTAGAACACGTACAAACTACTACAAAATTGCACATTTTGTTTCAACATTGAAAGACCAAGAGGTAAATGATATTAAATTAGATATTTCTCTTTCCTTTCTTGATTTCTCATCTTTTCTGCCTTCTACCCCCCCCCCCCCCACTTTTAATAACTTCTTACTTCGTACAAAAAGATTTCCAAAAATAAAAGGAAGGGGCGTTTATTAGCTTCATTATTAACTACCTGGTGAGACATTGATCTTTCAATGTCGAAACAAAATGTACAATTTTGTAGTAGTTTGTACATGTTTTAAAGTATAATTATTAATAAATATTCATTGCTCTATTTTTATATTGAGCTCCGTTTTAAATTAATGTTTTGAACGTTAAAATTATTTTCTTTGTTCCTTATTCATTTGGAGATATATATCACTGAAATTCAAATCTTCAATCTGAAGAGTGAAAAACAAATTTTAAATGACAAGGGAAACTAATTAGAAAGGGGGAGATAATCAATTATTAACATTAATATCTGACACCTGTATTTGACCAAGCAACTAAGTAAATATTTCTGCAATTTTAGACCTTTATTATTCGTTGTTGAATAAAAGTGACGATTAGAATATTAATTATTTCCCCCATTACATTGTTGTCCTCATCTTTGTTTCTTTATTCACATTTCAGCCACTATACACTCTAACCTTCAGGTGATTAGAATTTCGAACTGAACTCTATGTTCACTGGGATACACTGTTCTCATTCCATCAGTCATGCCGCTTCCAGATGTCTTGGTTATCTTTAACTCAAGTTTTTTTTTTTTTTTTTTTCCCCTTCCACACTCAAGGACACATGACCCAGTGAATAAAAGCATTGGTTGGATCTTTTGACCTGACCCCAAAAGTTGTGAGTTCAATACATGGCTGAAGCAGACATGAACAAATAAAGAGTTTAGTTCAAAATTTAAATCACCTGAAGAAGATCAGCGTGTACAAGTGAAATCTCATGAGAATAGTCTGAACAATGTAAATAGGTAAATCGTTGCAACACCTCATCTTAGAAATAGATAAATAAAATTTTAATAAAACAAAGATATGAAAGTGAATTTATACATTTTTCTTTGTTCTTGAGAATTAACAAAAATAATAAATACTATTGTTTACTTATTATATTGTTTATTGGAATAATTAGCTACACATTGGCTAATTGCTAAGTTATTTGGATTTTATAAAATTTGAAATAAGGATTTCCTTCTAGTTGATTCAAATATTTTAATAATTTAGTAATTCTTTATAAATTTGTGAATAAAAAAATTGTTTACATATTTCTTTATAAATTGGTAAATGATAAATACTGCATTAGTTTTAATACAAATGTATTAGTTTTAAGAATGCTATAAGTACAACATTATTCTTGTAGTGTTTGATATATTTTGTTGTAAATTCCAGAACAAAAAAATATGTATAAATTCATTCAAGTTAAGATTTTATTAAAATTCTAATTGTCAGTTTTTAGAACAATAATCATGGCTGAGGAGTGACAGTAGTTAAAATAATAGCAGTGTCAAAGGAAAAAACCCTCCTTTTGACATTCCATTATTTTTGTGAGCACAAGGACCCAAAATTGTCAATGTTTCAAAACCCATATCCTGTTGGCATCAGTTCAAGACCTTTATTTTCCTCCGTATATATTTAAACTATAATTAGAAACTATACATTTTGTCAATTTCAATGAAATGTTGAAAAAAAAAAAAAAAAAAAATCTCCCTTTATCTGCAAAAAAAGAATATGACCATAATATATCAAATAAAAGGTGGCATCAATTTTAACTGATGCCAAGAGGATAAGGTTAAACATTAAATAAAAACATTAGTTAAGAAATTAACTGTAAACTACACAAAGATTTTTGTCAGAATTCATTCCTATACCGTTTTAAAATGTTACTCACCCAAAAGACTGAATCCAAAAATATGTGGTAAATTATTAGAAACAAGCACTTTCCTATCAGAGCCATCAAGATTTGCAACTTCTATCATGTCAGTTTTGGCATCACCCCAATAAAGTTTCTTCTCTTGATAGTCAATGGCAACTCCATTAGGCCAGCCTAGTGAAGAATTAATAAGAGCAATTCTTTCTGTACCATCCATGTTAGCTCTTTCAATTTTTGGATTAGCACCCCAGTCAGTCCAATACATGTGCCTGAAAAATAAAAATTATAAAGCCAACCAATAATCAATCAGGGTCAGAAGTGGATTAGTGACAACAACTGTGATAGTAACTTTTTACATAAAAAAAAATATATCCTGTGCACTTCAACATGGTGCAAGCTTGTCTCACTAGATCAATTAGGATTGCATAGTGAGTTCAATCTGCACTCAGTGCCCAAATACTTTCAAGTTTTATGTCACGTCTAAGTTACACTTAGAAAAATTACCATAATCATTGCATACCCAAATACTCAATATTTATAAACAAGCATTTTTTTGGTACAATAAAAATGTTTCATTATAAAAAGGTACTTCATAATTACTTTCTTCAATCTAGTCATGATAGCTAGGGTTACACAGGTAAAGTTTTTGTTCATCAGTGGGAAACAGCCATTTCTTAAAAAGTTCTTTCTTTTTACTATATTTACAAGGTTCGGACTGTTGTCCTCATCTTTATTGTTACATTCACAACATTTTGGCCGTTCTACACTCTGGCCTTCTCCAGGCAATATTTGTTAGAATTTCAAACCAAACCCAGAATAGTCAATCTGTATGTTGGTATTTCTGAAGATGAGTGATGAGGTTTGTGCAGACATTCTTCCAATGTTTATTCCTTGAAACAAGCCAACATATAACCTCCACATTCCTAGGCTGCTCAGTAAAGTCACCGAAAATCTTTTCCACACCACTTGCAAATATCGTAACAAGGATTGGCAAAGCTAAGTTTGCTGTTGCCCTTATGTTCGTAGACGAGAATTGCAAATCCAATGCAAAAGCAGTCAAATTTATTTCCATGTGTGTCTGTGCATAATGGTATAATGGCCAAAATGTTGTGAATGGAACAATAAAGATGTGCACAAGAGTCTAAACAATGTAAATAGTGTAAATTGGTTACAATCATTGTTAGAGATTTGTGTATATTGTAATTTTTTTTTTTTTTTTTTACAAAGTTTATATTCTTACCCTCTCATCGGATCCAAACAAATTGCCCTAGGTTCTACGAGTCCTTCAGAAATAAGAACTTTGCGAGAGGTACCATTCAAACGACATACTTCAATGCGATCAGTGCCCGTATCTGTCCAGTACAAATTACGGCCAATCCAGTCAACAGCTACACCATCAGGATGCTCAACTTCAGTGCTCACAATAACTTCTTGACCTAAAAATAAATATTAAAAAACATTATAGCATCAAACAGGAAAAGTATAAATAGGATTATACATAATCAAGATTTGCTACCTTTTTTGTCTAAATTTTATTTAGGTTATACAGATTTCTCCTGGGAATGATTGCATAAAACAAGATTCAAGTTGAAATTATGAAAAGTGTGTCTGTGTGTGTGTATATATAAATATACATATATATATATATATATATATATATATATATATATGCAGTTTTTTGTAAAGATTTTTTAGTTCATATTAGAATTTTTTGATGTTAAAAGGTTTTCTCTAGTATTTTTTAGACAAATAATAATCTGTGATACAGCGAAATGGGCTTGTATGTGGATGACTAATATATTATGCTCTCATTACGATTGAGCTCTCTGGAGAAGAAAATTTTAAAAACAGTTTCCACGTCGGCTATATGCGTGACTCTTCAGAAATGAATTGAGCTCTCTCGGTGACTGCTGTCTGTATACACCACTTATATACAAAACGTTAAAATTTCCCTTCTCTGATGTCATGCATCGATGGCTTAGGGAGTAGAGACTCCGACAGACACCAAATCGGTCGAGTTTTGATCCCGGCCAGAAGCAAGTGGACATGTCTAGTCACACTGATGAGCTGTGATACAGCGAAACAGGCTTGTATGTGGATGACTAATATATATATATATATATATCTATCTTTTTCATAACATTTCTTAAATTACAATAGCATCTCTAACAAAACTAAAAAACAAAAAAATAACCATTTCACAACAATGGCTTTTGGCTTTTTTGTTGCAGGTTTAATCAGCAATTATTTAAAAACAATCTTAACAGATCTTTGTAACATTTAGTTTAATTATTTTATAATTAAGAGTGAACAGAGAAATATTGAAGAACTTGTGTATATACAATTTTTTTTTCAACAAGGAAGAAAACTGGTGGTTTTGATGCATGATATCCAACATCATGTTACCAATGTTGGTATATGAAGCCTATTCTCTGCTTGTCACCTTCAAACTATCCTTTGTTTCTTTCTATGCAGATGTGATATAGCAAAAGATTGTGGAGGTGGTATGGGAAGTTCTTCTGCATGTAAATTATTCTAATTTATCATCTTTAGGTGATCACTTCACACAATTCTTTGTCTTATCAACAGCTCCAAGATATAAAAAAATCTCTCTCAAAAACTTTAATGAATGAATGAATAAAAACTTTCGCTTTTGATAGAATGCATAATTTAGCTGAAAGGTGGCACAATATGAAAACAGAAAAAAAATGTAGGAAAAATCATTTGATGATCAAATAATTTTATCGGAAATATTGAAAGCATTTTGTATTGATCCGATATTAGTGGATCTATTAAATTCAAAATTACCTGATCCATCCATATGTGCCCGTCGGATGAGGTGCACTTCATCATCTGTCCAATAAACATAGTCCTCTACAGTGTCATAATCAATGGCAATTGTATGTCGGATGTCACTTAACTGTAAAATCACATCTGTATAGTCAGGAGTGTCTAGAGAAATCCGCCGAAGATCTGATCTCCGAGCCAATAACAAAATCTCTTTGGGGCCTGGTGAGAAAAAAAAATTATCAAAATGATTAAAAAAAGATTAAATACATAATTTATAAATATTTGGTAATATGAAAATTTGATAGACAAGTTACTATTATTTAACTTATGTTCTGTGTAATTACATTATTTGAGAAAAGTTTAATTTGAAGAGAATGATTGGAAGTACATTTCAGTTTATTTCTACCAACTCAAATTAAACATTCAATATATTTGTTTTTAGAAAGAGCAGGCCAGAAAGCGATGTTAGTGTCTTTGAAGAGGAGTGCCATGATATCGAATGTACTATAATAAATTGTCTTGCCCTCAGACCACTCTGACCAGAAAGCTGACTTGGTCTGGAGGTTTAAAAAAAAAAAAAAAAAAAAAAAAAAATTAATGTTATATTATTTAAGCAAAAAATAACAAAAAAAACAATACAAAAAATGCAAATTCCTTACTACAAACGAAATAGTCAGAAATGACAAATTATTTAATGAGATACTCATTTTTGCTTATTGTTTCATAACTTCTTCACATCAGGTGGAATATTTGCTAATGAAAGGAGCAAAACATCCAGGTGGTCATCATCCAACCTTGTTTTTAACAACTTTTAGTATTATTTCATTTTTTGAAAAAAAATTCACAATCATATGTACTTCCAAAAAAATAACAATTTTTGCATTATTCAATAAGTTTTTATATTTTCCGCTTGGTAAAAAATGGATTGGTAATAAGATTTTGATTTAAAAAATTAATCATATTAGTCAATTGACTCCAACTGACATTTTTTCCCCTAAACGAATTAGATAATTAGTATCCAGGTGTTAAGCTTGTAGGCAGGACAAAAATCCTTTGTGGGCCAAATGTAGCCTAGGTTGTGAACCCCTGCTTTAAACCAAACATGATAAAGTTATGAAATTTACAACAGAAAAAGCAGAAACTCAATTGCTATAATAGAAAATGAATCTCAGAAAGCAACTTACTGCTAGCACAAGTGTGACCATTTTCATGTAGACGAACACCTGTTGGACAGGCACAGGAGAAAAATGGAGGTTGAGGGGACATGAGGCACAAATGAGAGCAACCGCCATTGTTGTTGCCACAAGGATTGTTACCTGCAATTTAAATTAACTGTGAATTATAACAAATTTATTTTAAATTTTTTAATTTAAAAAAAAACAAAAAAACAAAAAAAAAAAAAAACAGCAAATCATAAAATGTAAAAAAATTAATAAAACTTATTTTCATTATAAACTACTAGCAGTATAGCCCGACATTGCTCGGGTGTAATGAAAGCTTTAAAACTAATCCATGTTTCCAGTTAAAGCGAACCGTAGACTGAAAAAGAAAAATGAATGGATGTAAGTCAAATTTTGATTTCCTGGTATTGATATCTATAAGAATAAGTTTTTTTTCGTCGTAAACTGAATTTTGAAGGCTAAATAAGTCCTCTGAGTAAATGGTATCATGGCTGAGACTAAGGACTACAATTATACCTACTTAGAGCCAAACCCGAAGCAAAAACTAAAATAAAAGGGCTGAAAAAAATATAGACATACAGGCAGATAAACAGACAGACACACAAACATCTTGCCTATATATATATATATATATAAAAATCGATTTTTTGCACTATTGTAAGAACTGCAACCTTGAAACTTCTGAATATCATTTCTTATGTCTTTGTCTATGAGTGTATCAAATTTAATTAAAATCGGACCACTCCTTCTATAACCCGTTTCTTTTGATTATCGATATTTATCGGGGGGTACCTCGACACATAACCTAGCTAAGAACACTCGCAGATGCTTATAGTACAACTGCGTAAATTTTCAAGAAAATCGGTTCAGCCGTTTTGGAGTCTATAGGTAATGGACACACACACACACACACACACACACACACACACACACACACACAGAGACAAATTTCCATTTATAAATAAGTTTAGATCTCTTCTCTTCAGCTTCCAAGCAGACAAGAGATTTTAAGTGCCCTTGCTAACACAGTAACTACCACTGGATCTTGTTACTTTGATTTGTAGTGATTATGTTTGCACGTAAAACTTACCACTAGCAAGCCACATCTATGGCTTCTCAATATCCATGGACTTCAGGCCATATTTGCAGATATCAATGTAACTACAGCAACAGACACCCCTTCAAAATGAGACTTCATGGCAAGTTCCCTCAGCAGAGGGAGTTTGTTCTTTTATACAGCCATCTTACATCCAGCAAACATAGTTCAAGCAACACAATGAGGAAAGCAAAAATGCATAGACTAAATGATTTTCATTTAAGAAATATGCATAGATTTGAAATATAAAGATACTAGTAAAATTTATTTTTATTTGTTTGTTTATTGTTAAATGGCTTAACATTTTGTGGTCTATTAAAAGCCAAAACATAATTTGGATTGTAAGAATTTTTTTTTTTTTATGAGTGAATATTGCATTTACAATTTTTTTTAACATGTCCTATTTAACCCATAGATGGAAGGAAAGACGGATTCATACCTTCCCCAAGATTATTTGTGCAACGTGAATGTAACAAACCCAGCAGGAATTCAAACTGTTTGCTGATTTATCATTACGAGCCACTATCCATTACACCAACCAGACATCCACAATACTAGTAAACACTCAAGCCAAAGATTTAAGCAGTCTGTACTAAGTATGACGTTAAACTGCTTAGGTTGATAAGAGTCTTTAGCTCTGGATAGCAACTTGCCTAAGAGAAAGAAATCTCCGGAATAAAAAACTCTACACCTACTCTGTGTATAAAAGAGTAGGTTGCACTTTCTAACTAACAGGTAATCTTCCTAGAGAAGGTATCTCGAGAAAAAAAAAAAAATAAAAACAGAACACTGAGTTTCCGGTCTCCTAAACTGGTTGGTAAGGGTATACAGCTGTAAAACTTGCACCAGTATTTCATGATGGTTTAGTTATATATGATAGGTGGACCATATAAAATATGCATCCAGATTATCAAAGACATTTTTTTTTTAATCGTATCACCCCGAGCAAGGCGGTAACGCCACTGATGTGCAGGGGGCTACGTAATAGTGAAAAGATTGGAAAAGAGAAAGCTGGAAACCACATCCTAAACAGGGAACAAGTGATGAGCCTCTTAACCTGTTCAATAGACGTGCGTGGAGTGTGAACCGGGCGATAGAAAGATCTATCTACTCCAATTGAAGATAGATTTAAGGAAGAGATTATAGCTAAGCCTTTGACAAATTCAGGCAGCCTGGAAAAGAGCTATCAAGAAAACCCTGGCCAATCCATGCTGGCATGGAAACGGATGTTTGATGATAATGGCTGGTCATTTGTATCTGAGTATGCCTGTTCGTTAGAATGGTTAAATAATCTTTGTTGCAGGCACCTGCTAAGGCATATTTGCGTTTGTTCAACACCCAGAGCCAACCTGTGTTTTATATTGGACCTAGGCTGAGCTGATCAGACCTTAATGACAGTTTCTGAGAGAGTGTGCATAATCTGGCACGATCAGTTTGAACAAGGGCACTATGCTAAAACCGTCAATCACGATGACTTCTGATTCTGTGCTAGCTAAATCAACAGTGGGTTTTAAACAGTTCTTTCTATCCAATTTCCAACTGTGTCTCACACTAAGATTGTCTTGCCAGCTCCCATATTATCAAGAAATTACCTCTGACAAATTAACTCTGGTGAGAATTGAACTCTGGTTTCATTATCAGAATGCTAACATTCTAACCACCTAGATAAGCACCTAAAGTATAAATATACACAAAATATTTGTCATTAATTCGAAATATATTAATAAAATAATCAACAACTAAAACTTTTTTTACATTTGTTTTTAGGATGCATGTTATGGTGCAGTGAATATCAACTTAGAACAAGAAATTGGAGAGCCAAGTTCAAATTCCAGTTGAATTTGCTGCATTCACTCATGTGCAGATACCCTTGGTAAAGTTATTAATCTGTAACTTCTCTAAATAGCAGGACAGATGGAGTTTTTATAGCCTTGGTTGGCAACTAGTTTCTCGCAGAAAGTAATGGCACCCTACTGTGGGAAAACCTGTCCAGTCAGTCATGTCCCTTTTGAGACATGATCATCCAAGCATGTATCACATATGGCACTTAACTGACTGACTTTTAAAAACTTAAAAATTAGGGACTCAATTTTGGATTCAGTGAAAAGATATCTCAAGACTTGTAAAAATCTTGGTTAATCTGATAATCCCAAGCAGAACAAAGATAAATCTATAATCTCATTAAATAGCTCAAATACTAGAATCTTTAATCAGGACAGTAGGGACCCAATTGGTAATGTGAGCAATACAGGCATATTATAACCAGAGGGAAAGTCTCAACAGCAATTTAGATACAACAATAATCTCATAAACTGACACAGAAATGATAGCAGACACAAACAGGAAACTACAGACAGTAGTAAAAAAAAAGTGAGGGGGGGGGAGAACTAAACATCAATTATAAGAAAGAAAGAATGTATGGTTGTCAGCAAAAAGAACAGCCAAATATATAAATTACAAATTTGAGATAAAGTACAAAAATTTAAATATCTAGGAAGTTTTTTAACAGATGACAGAAAAAGAGACACCAAAATCCAAAAGCTCATTGAGATAACAAAAAATGCCTTCCAAAAGCTAAGCAAATTATTGATTCGTTTTCTATGGATCATCAACACTTTGCAGGTTATTTAAAGTCAGAAAATATTAAATTACAAGAATTTCCTTTTTTTTTTTTTTTTGGAGACAATAATGGTTTACAAATTAACCCATAGCTGAGAGAAGTTAGATTAATACATTTCTCAAGTAAATATAATGAACCCAATGGGAATTGAAAATTGGCTTTCCAATTAATAATTACAAGCAGTTACCCATTATCCTGCCAGCAAATTCGAGCTTATAGCATCTGGTATTCCCAAACAACCACCCATCTAGGTACTGACCAGGCTTGATACTGCTTAACTTCAGTGATCATACAGGAATAAGTGTTTCAACAAAATGTGGTCATAAGTTGCAAAGTATTAAGAAATTGGAAAGTTTTGTTAGAAACAAAAGTCAAGTGCCATCTGTAATACATGCTTGGGTGATCATGTCTTGAAAGAAACATGACTGACTAGACAGAAGACTTTTCCCACAGTAGATTGCTATTGCTTCCTGCAGTAGATTAGTTGCCAACTAAGGCTATAGAATCCAATCTGTCCTGCTATTTAACCCATAACTGAAGAGAGAAGAGATAGATTCATACTTTTCTCAAGGGTATTTGTGTGTATGTGAATTCAACTGGAATTCAAACTTTGTTCTGATTAGTTGTTCTAAGCCGATATCCATTGCACCACAATGCAGAATACTTAATAGTTATGCAATATTGATCCTCTTATAAGGATTTGGTTGCTGGACAATCATAGGTGAAAAGATTTGAGGCTGAAGAAATGTTCTACAGAAAGATGAGAATATCATGACCTGAACATGTGAGCAATGAAGTTTTAGAGAAAATGGGAGCAAAAATCTTTTAGCATCCAAAAGACAGACTTGAAGTTTCTAATGCACATAAGGAAAAAGAGCTTAAAAAGTTTAGCACTCACAGGACATATTGAAAGCAAAAGGGACAGAGAAAAGCAATGCATAGCCTACCTAACAAGCTTGTATAAGTTGTTAGCAAGACAAGGATTAAGAGATATAGTAAAAAGAAACTTTAAGAACTACACATAACAGGAAATTGTGGAGACCCATGATCACCCACATCCTGAAGAGACACTGCACATAGATATTTTATTCATGCCTGGATGGATATAAATCATAAAATACAGTCCTTGTTAAAGTGCAAATAAACAAAATTAAAAGCACTCACTTTTTGGTTGCCTCTTTGCAGTATAGACGTGAATGTCCATAGGTGAGTAGATGTCACTGTGAACGAGTTCTCTGTTTTCTCCTGTCCGTTTGTGGCATGAGTGAATTGCTCGAGTGTGCCAATCTGTCCAAAATAATCTTTCTTCAAACAATGTCAAAGCAAACGGATGAGGTATGGAGCCCTGCACAACAGGCCGACGGTCAGAGCCGTCAAAGTTACAGCTGTGGATGAAATTTAGCTTGGCATCTGCCCAATATATCTTGGAATCTTCATAGTCCAATGTTAAACCATTAGGCCAGTGAATCCTTTCACTTATTATCACAGAACGATTTTGTTTACTGCCATCCATTCCAGCCCGTTCAATCTTTGGTCTCTCACCCCAGTCAGTCCAATACATGTACCTGAAAGAAAAAATAGAAAGTAATTACAATTAGTATTAAAACAAAAAAAACAAAAAAAAATTGATATATGTTTTTCAGCAACAGAAACAGACCAAGATGCAAATTACAAATTGAAAATATCAAAATCAAACAAAGACCGAAGTTTATATATTTGGGAATTGTTTTAAGAGGGGATAAAAAAAAATGCAACATTGACATTCAAATGCACATTGGAATAGCAAATGATTGATTATTGATTAGTTTTAATGGTATGTCAACTTGACTGGGATTATTTTATGTTAACAGGTAAATTGCGAGGAATGGTCAAATTTGTTTTTTCAAGGATTTTTTCGATTTTGACAACAAGTTGTCTGCAATGGTTTGTTGATAAATGGGTTGGGAATCACTTTTAGAGAAGATTTTAGGGTAAAGTTCGAGTTGACTTATATTTTTTTGGTATAATTTTAGTTCTTTCAGGAAGAACAAAATGTCTATATTGACATTTTTGAATATATCAGGTTATTTGTGTTGTAAAAAACAAAAAAAAAAAACAAAAAAAACATTATCAGCTGTTTGACATGTTATACATTCTGGCTGGTTTTCTTGTTTAAGAAAAAAAAAAAAAAAAAAAGGAAGTGTGCTAGTTTTGTATTAGTGATAGTAGGGATATAGTGACTTGTTCCTTTCTAAAGCCTGGTTTCCATTCTCCTATATTAGGTTTTATTGAGAAGCGTTTGTTATGTAGGAATAGCAAAGGATGTATTCCAAAAGTTAAACATAGCATTAAGAAACAGGAAAATATCATAAAGAGTGCTAAATGATTATGTAACTAAAACGTGGTTCCATCGAAGGATGCTGAAAATTCCATGAACAAGTATATAAACAATATGGAAGTCTTAAATAAAATGGAAATAAAACACTTAGAATCAGAAAGAGAAAGCTGAAATTACTGAGATGGAAAATGTGACACCAAAATCCAAATGGTACATTGGAATAACAAAAAAATGTTAAAAAACTAAGCAAAGTATTAAGAAACACAAAAATTTTGTCAGAAACAAAAGAGTTCTAAAGTACATAATATTAATCTTTGTATATGACAGTGAGGGATGTGCGTTGTGGTGCAGTGGATATTGGCTCGGAACGAGAAATCAAGGAGCCGAGTTCGAATTCCAGCTGAATTCATTGCATTCACTTACACACAAATACCCTTGAGAAAGGTATTAATCCGTCTCTTCCTTCCAGTTATGGGTTAAATAGCAGGACAGATTGGGTTCTATAGCCTTAGTTGGCAACCAGTCTACCGCAGAAAGCAATGGCAACCTACTGCGGGATAATCTTCTGCCCAGTCAGTCATGTCTCTTTCGAGACATGATCGCCCAAGTGTGTATCACGTATGGCACTTAACTGACTGACTGATTTTGTTGATGATGCTTGAGCAAAATTTTCTGCAATTAGCTTGGCTATGTATGTTTCACATATGACAATTGCGTTTCCTTGAGAAAGGGGATTTATTGGAATGTTGATGTTTTTAGTTGACATTTTCTTTATAAAAGTTCCAAATTATTTTGGGGGTTGGTATTGTAGTTTATTTTTGAGACAAATGTTCTCCAAGAGGATATTTTGGCTTTTTAAACGGTATGTTGAGTTTTAGCTCTTTGTTGTTTATATTTGATTAGATTTTCTGATAAAGGGTTTGTTTTGAATTTCCTGAGGGTTGCTTGACATTTTTTTTTTATGTTTTTGCACTTTTCTGTGAACCATGGTTTGTTGTGTTTTTGAGATATTGTGGTTTTAAAGATAGTTTTGTTAGCTATAGTAATGAGGGTGTTGATAAAATGTATTATGGGTTCTTCTTGATTTGTATTTGTTTCTGGGATTAGTGTGTTAAGGCAGTTCTTTGTAGGATTGCCAATTTGCTTTTTTAAAATTCCATTGTGAGGTTTTTGAATTGTTTGTGGTCCCAAATTTTCTATTATTGGGCTTTCCATTATTATTGAGTAGTGGTCACTGCTGCAGGGATCTTTGTATACCCACCAGTTATATTCTAGAAAGATTGATGGGTCACTGAGAGTTAGACCTATGGCAGAGAATGTTCTTGAAGATGAGTCAATGGGAGTTGGAGATTTCTGATTGTGGAGGCATAGATTGTTGTTATTGATTTTTTTTGAGAGTCTTGCCTCTTTTGTTCATTGTTTTAGTTCCCCATATTATATAACTATTAAAGTCTCTCATTAAGAAACGTTTAGGGAGTTGTTTTATTAAATTATTTAGCTCTTTCTCATTTATTGGGTCATGAGGTGTAATCTATAATGAGCAAATGGAGACAGTTTTGTGTAAAGTTGCTGAAATTGCAATTGCTTGTAAGCAAGTGTTGACGTTGATTTTTTCTTTGAGGAGATATGTTTTCTAAGTAGGATTGATACTCCTACTGAAGCTCTCAGTCTAATATCATTTATATAATCATATTGCTTAAAGCCTTTCATATGTTTTGTCACTTTTTTTTAAAGGTTTCTTGAAGGCATATGGTGATAGGGTTTAGTTTGATTATCGATAGAAGTACCTCATTGTAATTTGCTTTGTAGCTACGGCAGTTCCTGTGGATGATTTGATGAGTCATGGTGTTTTTAGTCTTTGTTGTGTGATTGAAGTTTATTATTTTGGTGTAGTTTTGATTTTAGTGTTTATTTCCAAGGATTCTGTGCTGAGGAAAGAAAGCTTGGAAAATTTGATATTCGCAGGATATATTGAGATAAAAGAGAGACAAGCTTATGTGAATAAATAGCAGAAGAGGGTGTGGTGTAAAAAAAAAAAAAAAAAAAAAAAAAAAAAAAAAAAAAAAAAGAGAGAGAGAAATATTACTAAGAACAACAAAGGACAAGAATTTGTAGAGAGTCATGATCACCCATGCCCTGAAGGGTCACTGCATATAGAGGAAGAAAAAAGAAAAATATATAAATTAAAATAGAACAGCCAGGTATCTAAATACTTAGCTTTGCTTATTTATACACATCTTTTAGATCCTTCTAGAAAAAAAATTAAAACTACATATATACTCATGTACAAGCAAACTTCATGTATAGTGCAACCATTGGATTTTTTTGCATGAATTTTAACCCGTCCAGAAAAAAAAACAAAAAAAAAATTACACCCCCACCTATTTTTGCATAAAAACTCACTGTACAAGTATATGCAGTAATTATTTTATATAATCAAATTAAAACTGGAGAATCAAAAAAGGCTATATAAAATATCAAAAGAAGCAAAAACAAATTTAAAATCAGCCTTTCCAAAATCATTTTGGCAGATATATATTTTGTTAGAGACGTTAGATTAGGGAATACCCCAGAACTTACCTACACTGCTGAATTTTCATGAAGTGTGCGTGTGTGATAGAATCTTAACATTTCCTCTTTAACTTCCGACTACAATCCATGGTTAACTAAGAGAATCTTACAATAAAGCTTGTCATTTTTTTCCCTTATAATTACGAGATTTCTTTTGAAAAAGAGTTAAACATTAATAAGTTTTATCTATCTAGTACTAGATTCAATATATTCATTTACAAAGAAGTTTTGAAAAGTTCTCACTCCAACCAAAATCTAAGCAACTAACCAAACATCAGTGTCTTTATTATTTTGATTTTTCAATCCATTCTTAGTCAAGCAGAAAACTTTTTACCCTTGGCCATGCTAATAACTAGGTACCGCCTCAGATTTGCAATACCCAAAGGTTTAAAATTAATTTTTTTAAATTTTAAAAATTTTAAGAAATTAAATTTTGTATTGAAAATTGGTTTTATTAGTTAAGTGAATAGTAAAAAATGCAATAAAACTATGACATTATTTAGATAAACTTAATTGTGTATATGTATATAAAAAGGATAGTCTGAAGAAAAAATGTTTTTGAAGAATAATTAATTTTTTACAATTGTTTTCATTCATTTTTTTTAATTATAATAATTTATAAAGTTCCAAAAACATTTTTTAAATTCTTCAAAGCCTTGTCATAGTTAGGTTATTAAGTTTTAAAAAACATCTTTCTTGAAACTTTTACTTTAGTTTTAATTTCAAGCTAATAGATCAAATTCAACATTTCCAATAAATAAAATACTTTGTTTTACTTCAAAGATAATTTATATTGACTTGAATGAGTTTTTGTTTTAAAATCAATAACATCACTAATTTTAGCACTATTTTTAGCCTATCATCATCACAATGTAATTCTCTTTATTTTCCAAAGGTATTTGTGCATAAGTGAATGCAGGGAATTCAACTGAAATTCGAACCCAGCTCCCTGATCTTGAATTCTAGACTTCATAGTTACCTAATTTTCATTGAACAATATTGACACACCTAAAAGCAACTACCACTACCTAATATTCTAAATAACCATGAATTTATCTTATATTTTCAAAATAAATCATTTTTACCATTTATTTTAATATATCACCTGAAAAAGAACAGTATTGTTCTGAAACATGAGAATTTTTGTGTAGCGATATAATGCTTTTATAAACCATTGTAATAACAAAATTACAATATTAAGCTCTACTCTGTATTGAGCAGTCTTTATAAAAGTAAATGTTTGAACAGTGGGTTTTAATCTACATGTTTTTTTACTTTCTTATATATATATATATATATATATATATATATATATATATATATATAGCCTTTGAGATTTGAAAAAGATGTCACTCAACCAGCAGTTGAAAGCAAGGGAAAATTTACTCGACCGACTCCATTTTCTTAATAGTCGCCTTATGTAAACATAGCGTGAATCGCTGAGAGAAAACAAAAAATGAAATTTGAATTAAAATTTTGAATGTGTTAGAAAGGATTTAAAATTTTTTTTTTAAAATAACAAAATTTGATATCTCCTCTTAATAATAGCATAAACATTTTGATGATAAAACTTTGAATTAATTTTTAACATCAGGACATGCTGTTTGTTTTTTTTTTGGCAATTGAGTAGAGGTACCTAAACTTGTAGTTTCTTTCTTGTTTGAACTACAACCGGCATCTCATAGTCAATAAAAAAAAAAAAAAATCTGATTTGAAAGTTGGGTATGTTGGGTTGGGTTGTTTTTCTATATTTGAATGGACACATTTCATTGTGAGATTTTTAATCAACCACAAGCGAGTAAAGCAATAAACTTTATCACCCAAGTCGATCGGATGAGTGAAATCTCAAAGGCTGTGTGAATATATATATATATATATATATATATATATATATATGTGTCATAATGCAGTTTCCCTCTGTCCCTTCTACAAATACTTTCATGGCTTATGCTCCAATGAGCTTGGCTCCCTGGTGCCCTCTCTGCATGAATTTATTCAAACTACTAGACTAGCAACTATGTCCCACCCATTCACCATGAATCCAATCAAATGTAACTATAACCTTCTACTCTATCAGTTTTTCTCGCACTTCCCGCCTGTGGAATTCCTTTCCTAACAGCTGCAATCTCCAAGAATTTAAATGCAATATCAGTTGCCATCTCTTATCTCCTTGACTCACATCTTTTCACTGACAACGCTTGTATTATGTCATTTTCCCTTTCCACTCTCCTCTCACTCCAGTATTCTTATCCTTCTCTTACCCATTTTCTGACACCTCCTGTAACTTGTTCCTTTTTTTTTTTTTTTTTTTTCATTACTCTCCTCTTATGTAATCTGCTGCGCACCTTGCTTGGGATGAAATGATTATTAACATTCGTTGTGGTACAATGGATATCGGCTCGGAACGAGAAACCGGGGAGTCGAGTTCGAATTCCACTTGAATCCATTGTATTCACTTACGTGCAAATACCCTTGGGAAAGGTATTAATCCGTTTCTTCCTTCCAGTTATGGGTTAAATAGCAGGACAGATTGGGTTCTATAGCCTTGGTCAGCAACCAGTCTACTGCAGAAAGCAATGGCAACCTACTGCGGGATAATCTTCTGCCCAGTCAGTCATGTCTCTTTCGAGACATGATTGCCCAAGCATGTATCACATATGGCACTTAACTGACTGATATATATATATATGTATCTCTGAAGAAAGAACTTTTTGATGAATAAGTTTTTACAAGAATTGCTTTTATTTTTTTTTTTTATTTGTAATAATTTAAAAGATGTTTAAAAATTTTGAATTCTTCAAAGCTTTGTCACAGGTCATTAAGTTATTAAGTGAAAACTATATTTACTACTTTAAAAATAAAAACAGTAATACAAATCTTCAGGCCAAAAGATTTTTAATAATTTTTATTTTATTTTTTTTAAGTAAGGTATTTTCTGTGTTACATTAAAAAGGTCTTGTGTTTCCAGGTTTCTTCTTTTTACGGGGGGGGGGGGGGCAGTTATGCCAATTCTGGTCAGCCATACTTAGCTGTCATCAATCACTTAACACATCATCTGGCTGTCATCACTCACTTCAAAAGGTCAAAAAGATCTATGATCTTTCTGTAATTAAGGAATCCCTTTTTTTTCTAACTCTCATGCTATAAACAAGTAACACTTGTGTAAATCAGATTAATTTAACTTTATATTTGCTATTTTTCTAAAAAAAATAATTTGTCACAGATGTATATATTTTTTTTTTTTTGCAAAACTTTTAAAACTAAGAATTAACTTATTTACAAACTTGTCAAGCTGTTAAAAATGGACACAAGAAAATGATGAATTTTGAAAACTTGAAGAAAAAAAAAAAAAAAAAAAAAAACAACAGAGATTCCAATTAATAGAATTTCTGTTTAAATACACCAGAGTATTTTACTTACTGGAAATAGTAAATTTAACTATTAAGCCAAAATTAAAGCTTCAAAAAATGTTTTTTTATTTTAAAAAATTAAATTTAAAACTTTGGTATTGAAAATGAATAGAGGTATCTAATGTACTGGTTTGCTTGATCAAAACAAAGAAAAATGATAAAAATCTTTTCAATTATTTCTGATATTTTCAAAACAAGATTAAGCACAAGATTCCATTCTATCAGTGAAGTAACACTTAAGAAAAGAGAAACTTATCTTCAATAACCCAAAATATGTATTAGCCAGGCTTGTTTTTTTTTTTTTTACTTTTTTAATTAATAATCTCCTTAAATAATTAATAAGTGCTCCTCATGACCTTGTGCCAACAGATTAAAGATGACTGAAGCAAAAGGCAATATTCCATTTTATGTGTTGAGATTGAATTATGCAAGCAAATAGTATTTTTTATGCAACATTTTCTTTAAACATTTTTCTTCAACTTAAATTTCTTCATATTAAAAAGTTATTTTGGGGAGCAAAATTTTATCTTTCCATTTAATTCATCTAACAATTCATGTAACAAAAAACATTTTTGGAAGAGACTAACTCATTACATGCATCTATTTTTTTCATCTAACATTGTGCAAATCATTTTCATCATAAAATATTTAGATTTTCACCTGTATAATGAGGGGGTGCTGAAACATTCTCAGCCTGACCATGAGTCAAAAAAAAAGACACGTTCTTATTAAGGACTTTTCAAAATCTTGTAGACATTCGATAAGCTAACAAGTGATCTTTAAGTTAGTTTACTTTCAAGATATGAGCAAGTTTTGCTAACCCAGTACAAAGCCACACAATAACTTAACCCATAAATACATTTACACATAGTTATGCAAATCAATGTTTGCATAATAAAATTTGTATTAATCAGTATTTTACAAATACTGGAAAAATTTTCATGATATACAATATGATTTGGGGTTATAATCTTTTTATTAGAAATGTTAACAATAACGTATTTTTTTTTTTAAATCATATCACCCCAAGTATTTCATGATGGTTTAGTTATATATGATAGGTGGACCATATAAAATATGCATCCAGATTATCAAAGACAATTTTTTTTTTTTTTAATCATATCACCCTGAGCAAGGCGGTAACGCCACTGATGTGCAGGGGGCTACGTAATAGTGAAAAGATTGGAAAAGAGAAAACCGGAAACAAGGGATGAGCCTCTTCACCTGTTCAATAGACGTGGGTGGAGTGTGAACCAGGCAATAGTTTAGTCTATCTACACCAATTGAAAAAAAAGAGTGAGAAGATTGGAAAAGAGAAAACCAGAAATCGCATCCTAAACAGGAAACAAGGGATGAGCCTGGTGGTGTGAAATTTTCTCCTGCAACACAAAGATTGTCCATATTAATTTGATAAACATTTTTGAAGCATGAAACAGAACTTACATCTACATATGCTCTATTTTTTATACTGAACACTTTTGCTCATAAATATAGTATCCCTTAAAAATACATACCCATTATAATTCTGCTTGTCCCTGCCTTTATTACCTTTATTAGTTCACACAACTGTTGTGCCCTGCCAATACTTCATAATGAACTATTTTTTTGAAAAGAGGGAAAAAAGACACTACTTGGTTTCAGTGAAAAAAAAAAAAAAAAAGGGAAGATAGAAGTGAAGAGAGAGAATCAGATTAAGCTGATAAGAACAGATACCATGGTTGGAATTTAGGCAAAAGACTGAGAATTGATAGTGACCAAAATAAAAGTGCCATTTTTCAGACACAGTATGAAATGATGGAAACCAAGTTAGGTAATCAAAAATCAAGTTATCATAAATAAAACATCTACTGAATTATTTAAAAAATTATTAAGATAAAAAGAAAGGGATGGTATAAATGTTCTTTTGCCAATATCTTATAAATAATGGATTATTCATTTTTGATTGCATAGTAGAACAAAAAGGTGCATACTACTTGGTTTTCAGTGAGAAAATAAGTGTTTAACAACTGTTTCAGCAAAATGGAAAAAGATGTCAAATTCAAATCTTTTCATTTGTACCCACTTCTCAAAATAATGACCAGTAGTCATATTTATGATTGTTATTGCAATATTTTGTTAAAGTTACTAAGCCCAAATATTTAAAGATTCAAGAGAGGAATTTCTACAGATATTTTATTGTCATAGAACTCACCATCAGCTTATTCAATCATTAACTGAAGAATTAAAATTCATCCAAAAATTCAAATAGGAAACAAACTTTTACAAGTCTTTTTAGTATATATTATAAAGAGATTGCCATCAATTATGAGATAAAAAAAAAGAGAAACAAAAGTTAAAATTATTGGATGATGAGAACACAATGGTAGAAAAAAAAAAAATGGAACAGGGACCATCAATCAAATAAGACATTAAAACATTCGTAAAATAAGAATAAGAAAAAAAATTGAGAAAAATTAAGAGGAATAAGCAAAAAAGTGAAATGACTAACAAGAAAATATTTTAAATGCTGCATTCGTAAATAGAAAAAAGATTTAGGAAATTGGCTAAAGACATGAAAGCAATCTAAGTTAATCTAACAAAGAGATATGTTAGAATTATACACGAGTGATTTTTCTGCAGTAATTTCTAATGATGAATGCAGAGCTACATTTGGATAGACATGATGGCTATGTAAGGGGTTAAGTTTTATTGTTGTAGAATTCACCATGAGCTTAATCCTTAGCTTAAAAATTAAAATTCATCAGAAAATTCAAACACAAAACTACAAAATTTAAATGTAAAGTCAATAGTCATCTCCTATCTCATTCTCCTTTCTACATCCACTCCGCTCTCATCAGTATTCTCATCCTTCTCTTACCCACTTCCTGACACACCCTATAACCTGTTACTGTTTCTCATAGCTTTCCTCCTATGTAACCTCCTGCAAAACAGTGGCAATAAAATGCCTTGCTTGGGGGCGATATGATTATAAAAAAAAAAAGAAAAATAGAAAAGAGATTAAGGAAATTGGCTAGAGACATGAAAGCAATCTTTAAGTTAATCTAATAAAGAGATATGTTAGAATTATACAAGTGATTTTTCTACAGTAATTTCTAATGATGAATGTAGAGCTACATTTGGATAGACATGATGGCTATTTAAGGAGTTAAGTCCTTTATGAAAATAAAATTGACTATTTTATTTAGGACTCAACTCCTTGTGGATTATTTTAAAGCTGAAATATATTTTTAGTTATAAGAAGAATTTTTTTTTTGTGAGTGAATATTGCAATAAAAAATTTTTGGAGTGTAACAATGACTTTTTCCTATTGAACAGGTGAAGAGGCTCATCCCTTGTTCCTTGTCTAGGATGTGGTTTCCGGCTTTCTTTTTTCCAATCTTTTCACTCCTACATAGCCCCCTGCGCTTCAGTGGCATTACCGCCTTGCTCGGGGTGATATGATTTAAAAAAAAAAAAAAAAAAAAAAATTAACTTATAACTGAGAAAAAGAAAATAGATTCATAACTTTCCAAAGAATATTTTGATTGAAATAAATGGAATGAACACGACTGAAATTTGAACTATGCTCTCAGATTTCTCATTCCAAGCCACTATCTGCTACACCATACACACATTGACCATAGAAATAGGGAGCTAAACAATTTATATCAAAAAGAAAGGAGGTGACATACTGTTTGGGATTAGTATAATTTTTCTAGGCAGTAAAATTACAAGTCCCTTCAAAGTTGATTATAGTATCAAGGTAAAAGGCAGATAATTATTGTAGATTGTTGGACAAGACATTTTTTGTTTTTGTTTCGTTGAATTGTATAGGTCCTCACCAATAAGCTTTACACTAAAGAGCATAGTCATACAAAGACCATGCTCCTTCTACAAAGCTGACTACTGCCCACCAAATGTTTCTATGGCCTATATCTTTTATATTCATTTATAAATAAAAATTCATGTTGTATTTAGTTTGTATGATAAAAACTGACACTCCCTAAACAAGTTGTCAATATTTCTAATAATAATGTTGCATATTATAAGCTCAAACTAATATAATATATTGCTTATATTAATATATCCTGAAAATATTACTAACATTGGCTGGTTGTTAATAATTTTATTGGCAATGTAACAATTCTGGTGGGGAGGATCAGCTTAACAATAAAAAACTGATCCCTTACTATATGTCCAACAGAAAAATTTCACCAACATCGGTTAGTTAATACTAATTTTATTAGAAAAAATATTGACTTGCATAATTAGACAGTCTCCAACACAAGTAGTTTATTTTTGAAGGCTTTTGGCATAACTATAGCAAACATTTAATTATGTATTCTATGAAAAGCACTATATATAAGGGGGAATGTGAAGAAGCCTTCTGAAGGTGAAAATAACCACAGATATATGCATACAGTTAGCACCCATTAACAACAGTCAGTCATTTAAGTACCATACATGATACACACTTGGGCAATCATGTCTCGAAAGACTGGCTGGGCAGAAGATTTTCCTGCAGTAGGTTGCCATTACTTTCTGCAGCAGGCTGGTTGCCAACCAAGGCTATAGAACTCAATTGGTTCTGTTATTTGACCCATAGCTAGAGGAAAAAGACGAATTAGTATAACTGGAATTAACTCGGGTCCCATATTTCTCGTTCTGAGTTGATATCCACTGCACCACAACATTAAAAAAGATTTTTAAGAAGTAGGAACGAAAGAGGAGAAGGAAGAAGAAGAGGAGGAAGAAGAAGAAAAAAGGAAGAAAGGAAAAGAAGAAAGAAGATGAAGAAGACTCCAGAGTGGAGTTGCTTGAATATTTGTGTCCATGAGTGAAAAAGGAGCACAGATTATTTGTTCTTTCATCATATGCACTGAGGCATGACTTCTTGGTGGAGGGTGGAAAGGTGTCAGGAGTAAAATCCAAATAGTAAATAGGAGGTGAAGATTCTATAAAAGACAGTAGTCAGCACTAAATAGCACAGGACATGCTTCAGTAGGCAACAATGGGACCCATATGATAGTTGTTCCCACATTTGTCATGTCACATGCTGGAAATATATCACCAGCTTTAACAACTTCCCCTTGCTCATTCACTTTATGACAAGCACAAGTAATACAGGTAGTCATGGACAGAGAGAGACAATAAAATGGCAGCTTACTTTACAGAAGACAAACAGAAAAGGAGTTAAGAAAAGTAAATGAAAGGCTTGCAAAGGTTGGTCTTCTAGACTGACTATATGACCAAGTGAATTGGCTTAGATTCATTGAGAATCTAAGAAAATTATTTTTAGTTACAATTGAATACATCCTTGAACCAATATGGCAGGATATTCATGTACATTAGTAGAGATTAATGATGTTAGCATAACTGGAAACACAGGTGTGATACATGAATCAATTATGTATGTTTAAAAATACAGAAATACATAATTATACCTGAAGGTTAAACTAAAAAAAATATTCTAAAAAGAAACTGATTGAATTCATGTTATTTTTAAATATTTCATTTATAAAAGTTAATTCCAATATCTGGTTACCTTTAATAAAGGTCTAAGTCTATATTCTGAATGCATTCACCAAAGCCAGCAATTTTTCATGTAGTTGATTTTTTTAATGTTTTTTTTTTAGCAAGCTTACATTTATTTTAATGAAAATAAACCCCAATTCTAAAAAAAAAAAAAAATCTTTATATCACTATCTTTTTTCCATTTCAGTGAATCTTGCTTAAATAACTTAAAATAGACATAATCTAAGCAAAACAACTAAAAATGAAATCTGTTATCAAAAATGAATGCAAAGTAAATAATCAGGATGACTTTTTGCTTAATATGCTACAAAATTGGGTTCAAATTTTACCTCAAAGTTGACTATATTTGAGAATTGAGAACATGTCAAGGGAGATAACCTAGTTTACTAATCAAATTAAAAATTAAAAAAAAAAACATTTTTTTAATCAAATTCAACCCAAGCTAGAAAATAAAGCCACTAAGATACAAGAGGTTACTGAGTGTGAAAGAATTAGAAACAGAAACATTAATAATGTGCGGAAAGAGAAAAGAGTAATCAGAACAGTAGCTAATGATTGACATTGCATTTAAATTTTTGCAGATTAATGTTGGCTGGAAAGCATTGAGCCAGAAGGGAGTTCCACAAGTAAGCAGTGCAAGGAAAAAAAAAAAAAAAGAAAGAAAATTTAACATATAATTCATGGTTACATCTAGCCAACTAAACTGTAAACTGATGAGATACTGACACCAGTCTAGTACTGCACTTAAATTAAAAAGAGTCTAGTTATGATAACGAAGAGCTCACCTGAACAAGTATTTATGGAAATGGCAGCGACCTAGCAATGACACCATAAAGTTAATATTTAAGCTATATTTTCAAAATACACAAACTATTTTCTGACGACAAAAATCAATAAGCTTCAAGAAGAAAAAAAAAATAGTTTTCTAAAAATCCACATACTAATTTCAAAGCTTGACCCCATAAAGTGAGCAGAGGCGACAAAATCCCAATCATTGTCCTGAAGAAATGTGCCCCTGAACTCTTATTTGTCCTCTCCAAACGCTATATTAACTACCTCTCTGCTTCTTGCTTTCCTGCCTGCTGGAAGTTCTCTGTGATTCCTGTATTTAAGAATTCTGGAGAACCCTCAGAACTCTCTAATTATGATCCTTTCAGCATGCTACCTCTTTTTGACAAAGTGTTCAAGGTTATTATCAATGCTGAGGTGGTTCAACGTCTCACAACCCACAGTCTCTTTTCTGACAAACAGTATGGTTTTATTTCACCAAGTCTACTGCTGATATGCTAACAACCATCACAGAGTATATATACCAAACTCTTGATAAGAATGGTAAAGCTCAAGCTGTTGCCCTGGATATCTCCAAAGAGTTTAACAAAGTCTGGTATACTGACCTTCTATGCAAGCTACAGGGCTATGATATAACTGAACGATTGTTTGACCTAATCCAGTCATTCCTTTCAAATCACATAATGAAGGTAGTATTGAATGGACATGCCTCTTGGTACTATCATATGAGCACAGGTGTCCCTGAAGGCTCTATTCTAGGTCCTATGCTTTTTTTTTGATCTTCATCAATGACCTCCCCGATGTAATCAGATCCCAAGTAGGCATCTACACTGACAACACCACCATTCACCTTGATCAGAAATCCACTAAGACTGACAAAGCAGACCTTGCTGCTGAGCTTGAAAAGGACCTCCAATCTTTGGTGGACTGGGGTAAAAAAACAAAAAAAAAAAAAAAAAAAGGGCTTGTGAATTTTAATGCTTCCAAAATGAAGCTGCTATCTGTTAACCACCATAGACAATCACTCCTACCCCCCTCCCATTAGTACACATCAGGCTAGTCTCCCTGAAAGCAAAACACTGTGCCTCTTTGGCTAAACTCTCTCAGCAGACTTCAAATGGAATGACTACATCGAATCCATAGCTAAATCTGCTGCTAGAAAGGTCGGTTCATTGTGTAGGTCAGGATCTGATTCCTGTCTGAAACCATCCTGCACATATATAAATTTACCATCTGGCCATGTATTGAATACTGCTGTCACATCTGATCGGGTGTCCCTGCTATTCACCCTGGGGTTCTTGACAAAATCCAACAGAGAATCTGCAATGTAATCGATCCCAACCTGGTAGCTCACCTCCAGTTATTTTCTCACCAATACAATATGGCTTTCCTCTGTCTCTTCTATAAATACTTTCATGGCTTCTGCTCTGACAAGCTTAGTCCCCTGGTGCCCCCTCTGTATGAATTTACATGAGCTACTAGACTAGCAACAAGGTCCAACCCTTCTACAGTGAAATCAATAAAAATGTAACTGCAACTTCTACTCTAGTAGCTTCTTTTCTTGCACTTCCCGCCTGTGGAATTCCCTTCTGTATACTTACTACCCTGACAGCTACAATCTCCAAGAATTTAAATGTACGGTCAATTGCCATCTTCTATCTCTCTGACTCGCATCCTTTTTCTCATGTTTTTCCCTCCCGTCCACTATTCGCATCAGCTCTCTTCCTTCACACTTGTGTTCTCGTCCTTCTCTTACCCATTCTCTGACACCCCCTATAACTTGTTCCTCTTTCTCATCACTCTCCTATGTAACCCCTGTGCACCAGTGGCAGTAAAACAGCCTTGCTTGGGGTGAAATGATTATTAAAATAATAAATTAAAAAATTAAAAATTGAAAAACTAAAATACAGGGTGCAATGGATAAATTGTCACCATTTTATATTTTTAATTTTGTGCATGCATGTTATTCGTTTTTTATTTATTGACTACACAGTACAGTAGGGTTAGTTGGGCACCATGTTTGAGAAAAACAGCACCATGACAATTCACACTGTTACAAATTTGAATGCATGCTGTACTGCTTGAGATTTGCACCAAAAGCTCCAATACTAACATTTCAAAGTTAGTGGGTGTCAATCTGAAGACAATGCAGAGGATTTGGAAAGAGTTGGATGAATCTAAATGGTGATTATGAAGGTGTGGCTGCTTGAAAAGCTCAGATTGTTCTGACAAGAAAAAACTGACAAATTTGTTAGTGAGAGCCTCAGACTCAACACAGAGACCTAAGTGTCTTGAAAAGGTACTGTCCTGGGTCAAGAGGGTGGCTGCTGGAAGACCCTATATCTGGAAAGATGACTCTGTACCATGCCACTCAAGCAGGAGAACCTAGTCATGGCTTTCAGGCAATTTTATGACCACATCACCCCTTACAGCTGGTCACCTATCTCCCCTGACTGCGACCCTTTTGATTATTATGCATGGGGCGCAGTTGAGCAAGACCAAGAAAACTTGTAATACCAAAGATTAACTGAAGTTAAAAATTATGGTAGCATTCACCAACTTAAACAAAGAGACTGTCCAGAAGAGACGCAGGAGATTCAGAAGTTGTCTCGAGGTTGTGGTTGAAGCCAATGGTGATTTTATTGAATGAATTTACTCTTTAGTATTTAAAGATATTTTGTCTAATTTTGATAAATGTATAAATGAGATGTCAGTGTTATTTTCATTTTTGCGTAATTTAGATGACAATTTATTCATCGCACTCTGATGCAGCCAGAAGAGAGTTCCACAAGCAAGAAGTGCAAGAAAAGCTGTTAGCATAGAATTTACAGCTATATTAAGCCAGCACAATCAACTCCTAAAATAAAAGATTAATTCAGACTCCTGTCTACATGGTGTCCCTGAAGTCTGAACATGCAGGAAATCTCATTACACTACCTATTTTCTTTTTTTTACCTTTCACAAATTAAACATGGTTTCATAAAAAAAAAAACTTTTTTGAGAGTATGCGAAAGAAGGTGTACTAAATGTAAATTACAACTGCAACACACTTGATTGAGCACATAAAGCGTGAATATGCTAAAATTGACAGCAGTGTAGAGTTATTGCATAGGGTTCACACAACTCTTGCAAAGTCTATCAGCCTTTGCATCACAAATGATAAAAATCATATTGAAGTTATTTGTTAATATTCCAGTTCAATAAAATGTTGAAAGTATCATTTCTTGAAAGTATACATTTTTGCTTATGTCTCAAGACTCTAGGAACACCCTGTATATTCAACAAATGTTGACAAAAATAAAGCAAGTTTATAATTATTATCATCATTGTCATAGGAGTAGCAATAAATAAAAAGCAGTAAACTAGCAACATGGTCCATAATCAACTTTAATGATAGTTCGTTACAACTACAGTCTAAAGAGAATCACAAACAGATGACATAACACCCACTTGTTCCTGTTTTAAGTTTCTAACAGGTTTATTATACAAGAATAATTTTGATTTGGTAATAATTGCATTTTCTTAACATCAAGATAATTACCATTGTTTGTTAGATAGAAACTACCATTGTCTATGTCTGACTATTACAGTAAATAATTTCTATATTTTCTTTTTTATAAAATCTTTTAGAATTTCAGATCTTAGTGATTTGTGTTCATGGAACAGTAAACAGCATTGATTGATCTTGATATTGTAAGTGAAAATAACTAAACCAAATTTAATTTTGTCTTGATAATATATTGTTTTTTTAATCATTTCTCCTCATGCAAGATGATAAAACCACTAAGTTATTGAGAGTGAAAGAAACTGAGAAAGCACCACTTAGATATGGCACAAGGCCGAAAGTATGGAACACCCAGTGAGGATCAAACTCACTTCACAATTGTAATAATTCTAACAAGAAAAGCTTGCTGACCATTACACCATATTGAGGTGCCCAGAAACTGAGAAATATTGCATTGAGAAGAGAGCGGACATAAAAAAAAAAAAAGGCTAAAATTCAAGGTAATGATTGACATCAAATTTAAATTTTTGAAGATCACAATTGACTGAAAAGCAAAAAGCCAGAAAAGAGTCCCACATTTTAAATTATATTAACCTTTTTTTTCTAACAGCTTATCAACCCTTTGTAGATTATTTAAATGCAAAACATATTTCAAATTGTAAGAGGTTGCTGACAGTAATCAATGTTCCCAAGCAGCTCCCATCTAAGTACAAACCGGGTTCAACACTACTTAACTTTAGTGATTGAAGAATGGTGTTTTTTAACAGGATTTAGCCATAAACTTCACAAGGGAGAAAAAACAAAACTGTCCTATGTACATTTTACAACACTTGGCTAGCAAAATTACAAAAGATGACTGTATTCTAACAACCCATGTTGTAAACCCCTCTCCTGAGGATAGAGGTATAGCGACTCACAGAAAAGAAGGAAATTTCAAAGTTTCATTTACTTTCATGGTTGGTAATTGAACGACAAACTAAAAAAAAAAAAAAATACTGTGACAGGTTTCATCTTTTGAAAGAACTTCCTCAGACTAAATATTTTTACTAGTGGAGCCATATGTAGAAAGGAAATCCTCTCTATTATAATAAAGGTGTGTGTAGGATATATAAATCTTCAAATGAAGAATAACGAAGAATAAAATTGCAACGTTCAAAACATTAATTTAAAACAGAGCTCAATATAAAAACAAAAAAGAAAATCGAGCAATGAATATTTATTATTAAATTAGAACATGTCATTGTTAACTACTTGATGGGACTGTTCTTTCAATGTCAAAACAAAATGTACAATTTTGTAGTAGATTTTTTTTACATGTTCTCTCTCTCTCTCTCTATATATATATATATATATTTATTATAAATTATGTTT
Source organism: Ascarosepion bandense (assembly GCA_037127315.1). Lineage (NCBI taxonomy): Eukaryota > Metazoa > Mollusca > Cephalopoda > Sepiida > Sepiidae > Ascarosepion > Ascarosepion bandense. Next base: position 88,193 of record JBBBDQ010001583.1, read on the forward strand.
TAGAACATGTACATAATTTCTTCTATATATGTCCTCTTCTCTACAATCATATGGTTGTTTCAGTGTTTGGACTCAAACACTTCATCGGGAGAAGTAAAGAGTAAGAGTTTGGAACCATTCTGTTTATATTTGGTTCGTTGTTATATATATATATATATATATATATATATATATACACACACACACTTCCCTCCTATTATGCTCATGGAGAGAGAGAGAAAAAGCAAGGCAGCATTGACTCAATTCATTCTCTTTACTACCAGTTATGAAAGCTCTTGCTTATATAATTATTATCCTATGTCTATGGCACGACTCAGAGTTTCATGTGTTATGAAATCATCAGATGCATATTTCAAAATGACAAATTAACAGATTTGAATTTAAGTTCACTAGATGTTCACAGAAATAAAATCTTATAAAGTTAAGTTACTGCTTTTTTTGATAAAAAGATTAAAAATTTAAATATTCTATGGCTACATGTAGATAAAAATTTAAAAAAAATAAAATAAAATGCAGGGAACAGAAATCAAAAGGATGTAAATCATGAGTTTTTATTTAAATATTCAAATATTACATGTACAGAAGAAATATAGAGAAAATTAAAATTTTAAATAAAAATAAGATAAAAATGAAAAGAAAATAAGTAAAATTTAGAATTACAAATTAAACAATGTAAGGAGCAAAAATAAAAAGGGTTTAATTCATAATTGTTAAAAGTAATTGCGGAGGAAAGAAAGAAATAAGCAAACAAAGAGAAATATATATCAATCTGAGTAAGAATTTAAGTATTTTTTTTATATGACAGCATGTGATCATTAAATCACTTTATTAAGCAAATTAGGATTATTTATATGGTTTGAGATAATTTTTTCTAAAAGTGATTACATTTATCTCCTTCTCCATTGTAACATTTGGATTTGGCTACGATATTTCAGGTAATAATTGGGTTCTTACTGTTGTTTTTTAATTTCCAATAATGGATAAAGCAGTAATTTCGCTGTATTTACTGTTGCTTAAAGACATGTGGTTGTTAAATCTTATCTTCTACCTATTAGAAGTACTTCCATAGTAAAATTTAACATTATCCTCTGAATGAATTCAAGCTCTATAAACAATACTTTCGAACATACATTGTCCATACAATAGACAGGTATTAACTTTTTTTTGGCAGTTGCAATTTTTTTTTCTCTTTAAGGAAATTAACAATTCTAAAATTAAATACATTAATGCTTTAGAAAAAAAGTAAATTCACAGGTGTAGAGGCTCATCCCTTGTTCCCTGTTTAAGATGTGGTTTCCGGCTTTCTCTTTTCCAATCTTTTCACTTTTCTTTTTTTCAATTGGAGTAGATAGACTGAACTATCGTCCAGTTCACACTCCACCCACGTCTATTGAACAGGTGTAGAGGCTCATCCCTTGTTCCCTGTTTAGGATGTGGTTTCCGGTTTTCTCTCTTCCAATCTATTCACTCTTATGTAGCCCCCTGCACACCAGTGGCCTTACCGCCTTGCTTGGGGTGATGTGATTAAAAAGAAAAAAAAAAAAAAAACTAGTTCAGAATGCTCTGTTAAAAACAAGGTAGGCAGAAATAAGCAGATATCACAAATGTAACATTTGGTTTAACCCGCCCTTCAGTCGTAACGTCCAAACTAACATTGGTAAACTATTCTTTAACTTAATTCATAAACATTTCTACCATCCACCCAAACTACAAAGAAAAATCTTCAACAAACAATGTCAAAGTTAGTTATAGCTGCATTAAATACATAGATAAATATATTTCACAACATAATGCTATGATATCAAATATTTGGCCCACATAAACACCATCTGTCACCCAACTAACAGCAAAAATGCCCCTTCTAAAAACAATTGCAGCTGCCGATAAAATAAAGCCTGCCCATTGAATGGCTGATGTATGTCCAAAAGTATTGTTTATAGGACAACTTTTAACAATTATGAATTAAACCCCTTTTATTTCTGCTCCTTACATTTTTTAATTCTTAATTTTTCTTTTCATTTTTATTTTATTTTTTATTATTTTTACTTAGAATTTTAATTTTCCCTACATTTTTATGTACATGTAGTATTTGAATATCTAATTTTTTAAGACATGATTTACGCCCCTTTGATTTCTTTTCCTTGCATTTTATAATTTTTTATTTTAAGCTTAAATTTTTATCCACATGTAACCATAGAATATTTAAATTTTTACTCTTGTTATTAAAAAAGCAATAACTTTATAAGGTTTAATTCCCATGAATATCAAGTGAACTTAAATTCAGGTCTATTAAACTGTCAGTTTGAAATATGCACTTGATGATTGCATAACACACGAAACATGTCATACATGTAGTATAATATATATAACTATTCATACATCGAGCAGTTTTATTAACACCTGAATAATAATACTATACATATGTACACACTCCTTATATGTATATTAATTTACATCTACACACACACTCACATACATACATACATATATATATATATATATATATATATCTCCTCTATATTATAATAAAGACTTTGTGTGTGTGTGTGTATATATATATATATATATATATATATATAGTGTAGCAAGGCTGCAAATAATTTTCTAAGCATATACTGTTAAATATAAGAGACAATGTCTATTATGTTTAATCATGAGCCATTCTAAACATCATATTTTGGCCTTAATTTCAGTTGAAAATAAAGACAAAAATTCTCCAACATTTGGATAATTTTTTATTAAGATGGTTCTAAGCTTTCGGCTCACAGGAGCCATCTTCAGAGAGGTTACAAGGACGTTAACACAAAAACCTGTAACCTTTCTGACCAGAGTACAATTAAACAACATTTCTCAGAAAAACAATCATGTAGGCAATATCAGACAGATATTACCATGTAGGTAATATCAACAATACAATAATCCTCACTCATACATATAGTAAAAAGAACCTTCAGATATTGGAGGCCATCTACATTAAATCCAAACACTTAATAAAATTACATTTAAATCTGGTCATAACACATTACATTGCATCTAAATATATGGTTCCGTTATCATTTTGAGCTCTCACGTGGTGTGACGTCATAGAACAGCATTGCAATTTTGCCAACTGCATTTGCTATTTTTGGTAACTGTTGCCACTGCTTAGCGGAGTTTTATGTCAACACAAAATCATCGCTGATGGTGGATGTTTTTGTGTTAACACACTTGTAACCTCTCTGAAGATGGCTCATGTGAGCCGAAAGCTTAGACCCAACTTAATAAAAACTTATCCAAATGTTAGAGAACTTTTGTCTTTATTTTCAACTGAAATTAAAACCAAAATACGATGTTTAGAACGGCTCATGATTAAACATAGTAGACATTCATTGTCTCTTATATTTAACATATGTTTAGAACACACACACATATATATATATATCTCCAAATGTAAAAGAATGAATAAAATTGCAAAGCTCAAAACATTAATTTAGAAAGGGGCTCAATATAAAAATAGAGCAATAAATATTATTAAACATTAGAACATAAGTAAATACTACAAAATTGTACATTGTTTTGACATTGAAAACAAAATGTACAATTTTGTAGTAGTTATTTAGATGTTCTAATGTAACAATCTTTTATATATATATATATATATATATATATATATATATGTGTGTGTGTGTGTGTGTGTGTGTAGTTAGATATGTGTGTATATATGTATATCATTTGGTGTGCTGATGTATATTTCTTGTTTCTATATAAATGTGTATGTGGGTAGTGTGTGTATGTAATCGTATATACAACTTGATATGTAAAGCCACAAATTTATTCGCCTGAAGAGAGTCAATCAGACTCGAAACACATGTAGCATCACAAATACTATTATGAACACTTAAAATATAATATGTATATCTTTATACAACAATAAATATACACTTTAAACGTTCACAGCATCTCACACTTTATTCTATACACATGTGTGTGTGTGTGTGTGTATACTTATATTTATAAGTATTATTTGCTTATTTCAGACTTATCTTAATTTTATTTTACTTCTATTAGTAAATTTTAAACCCTTTACCTTTTTGTCTAACCATATTTCTATTTTAAACCAATTTTTTTTCCCAAAATCTTTTGATTAAATTTTTTACAGAGATACATAATATATTGTCTATTCTTTCCTCCTGTTTCCTTTTCTTGTTTTAAATATATATAACTTTCCCGTCTTTTCACCATCTGAAGCCCTGACACCTTGGATACTGAATATTTTTTCATTAACTTCCCCCATCTAACCCATTTGTCTTTTCTTTTCCCCCCACCCTACTTTTATTTCAGTGACACGGTTAAATTTTGAATCTTTAATACAGATGTAATCTAAAAGTTTTTTTTGCTAATATTGAGTCATGAATCTGTCTATGACCCTTTTTTATGTCTGGACGACAAATTTTAAATAAATTTTACTTCCTGTGTATGAATATGTTTCTGGCCTCTTTCCAGTATGTGAATTTTTGTACCATATTTGAATTAATAAATTTTTGTTTTTGATCATTGCTGAAATAACTATTCAAGAAATGTAGATTTCAGAATTTATTAATATACATATTTGGCTCTGTAAATAGATAATACTATTTATGTTGAGCCCTGGATCATTTTTAATATTAATAAAATTAATATTAATAGGATCTGGTTTAGGGATTTTACCTATATGCACTTCCTTTTTGTGTGTGGGTGTGTGTGTGGGGGGGGGGTTTAAACTTTATATATATATATATATATATATATGGTGTTGCCATCATATCAATGTAAATATTTTGACATAATTTTCGATGACATGGGCCTACTCATTAAATATAATAAACATTGTGATATGTGCTGAAGATGCAAAGACATTAAACTCTAAATTTCTAGCATTTGATGTGCCTAGAGGAACAATTGAGCCAACTTCATTCAATTTTCTTTTTTTTTTTTTTTACTGCTCTTATTTTTATCATATCCATCTATAAACATCCCACATTATAAAAGCAGTAGTTTTATCATTCAACTACCCACCATTAGTCCATAGTTTTTGCCCCCACCACCACATTTATTTTTTTTTTCCAACAAATTTTACTAAATAATTTGTAAACCTTGATATTTGTTATGCCAATCAAAGAAAGAAACAAGAGGCCCAGCTTCATGTAAATGTCTCACAGTAGATCAATCATTTACAATAGCACAAGTGAGTAAGAAACAAAACAGCAATTGCATCAGGTTCCAGCCACTGTAGCATACAAGTATTAGCCATAAACAAACTGGAATATGTCAAAACTTTATGGTTTCCTCTTCCATAGTCTCAATGACACTTTATATTCCAGCATTTCTATGTAAACATATTTACATTAATTCTTTTTTTTATTTCCCCTTTCATAAACCATCCCACGTTCTTCATTTCGGGTTGCAACTGTTGGCTTAGGAACAACTGGTATAGGCCTACCAGTAGTGTCACTGCTGTCTTTCTGTGGTATGCGCTCCAGCCTCTGCCAAGTGTCAGCAATTTTATACTTGTCATATTAGTCAACTGGCTTTTTTTTTTTATGAGAACTTTTTTCTAATTCTTAAAACATTATACATAGAGAGAGAGAGAGAGAGAGAGAGAGCACACAAAGTATGCAAATGAGAACTTGAGATTCAGATAAATCTCTTTACAATGCTTACATAAAGTAAAGAAAAGAAAAACTTGCTGAAATGTTGGATTTTATAAAATTTTTTTTTTAATAAAATTTCAGTATTTGATGAAGGTGGAAGAAATTAAAAAAAACAAAAAAAAAAAAAAAAAAAAAACAAATCTGAGACAAAGGTTTATTTTTACAAAAAACAGGTTTTACCATAAAGAATAACCACTTTTTGTTTATTAAGTATTTAAAAAAAAAATTATCCCAAAATATGCCTGCTTATCTTACTAACCTATTTTCTTGTATATGACTTGAGTACAATACAACTCCGTGTTTCTGAAGCTAAAAATGGAATAAACTGCATCCCTGAGTATGACCCGTAATGTAAAGACATTCAATTACACGGATTCACAAAGAACAAATATTGCAGAGATATCAAAGATATTTTGTAAACAATTGTTATCAACTAACTTTGTTTTATTATCCATTGTGTTTAATAATATTGCCATTTCAAATAAGGGTTTTCAAGCTGAGTAAAAATTTCTAAAAATGTATATTTGTACAAACAGCATTTTTTCACCCCTAAGCAAGGCAATAATACGACTAAGACGTAAGGGGACTACTTGGAGTGAAAGAGAATGAGAAAACTTTAGAAGGAACCAGAAAGCTATTCCTAAAAAGGAAACATGGATAAACCTCTCTAATCATATTACAAGAGATTAGGAAGAGTGTTAACTGAATTATAAGCAAAACTATCTACTTTAACTTAAAAAAAAATAAAAAATAAAAAAAATTTTACTAAGTTTAGGCACAGACACTAGAAATATAGAGTCGAAACAGAATTTATAAACCAGAAACCAAATCCTAAACAAAAAACGAGAAATAAATATCTACTGTTTAAGGAGGGAGGGTTAACTTTTGTTTACATTTTCTTATATTGTGCACATTGGCATTTACAAAGATTCATTTGGCAAGACAATATAAAAAAAGGTTTCAAACAAGAGGAGATGATACAATGTCTGAAGTAAGAGAAATTAAATTAATGAAACAGGTTTTCTGATCTTAATACTTTCCTATTGAGACATTATTAAAATTCTACTCTTGAAAGAACACACAAGGTGCTACCAAAAGATTTGGAGAATTGCCTGAAAACCACATTTAGTTTGAACACTTGATGATACTCTGTGAGCCGCATTCTTTGTGAATCAAATGTAGCATGGAATTTTGCTGCTACTCTTTGTGATTAGTATAATTTATGAACCTTGGCAATAGAATTACTATTACCCATGTGCTAAGACACTAAGACACATTTTTTTAACTAAAAAATGTCCTCAAAAATCATCCTGTGTCTTAGCACTTGAATGTCAAGTTGTATAGAGGAGTTTGCCAACCTTCATGAACCCTAAGCATAATATAAGATAATATAACTTTGCACTACACATGAAGGAATTCTAAAACAGACTAACAGACGAAATAAACAGTTTTCAAAGAAAACAGTCAAATTCCCTTCATTTTAATATCTCGTGACTTTGCACTACACATGAAGAAATTCTAAAAACTAAAATATTCTGTTAATCTTTTGAAATGATTTGTTAGCGTCTTTATGGTTGCCAACACTTTGTTTATAGATACGTAATTTAGAATAAAGCTCATTTCGTCTTTTTGCCTTAATAACGTCCATCACAGGACAAAACACGTAGGCAATTTAAAATACAGTTTTCCCCTTGTCTTTATTTTATTTAACCATAATATAAGACGTATTATCATTCTTATGTAATAAATACCATGTATCCCATTAGTATACCATATAGATTGTTTCCGTTTTTTTAGTATTGATAACTAGCAGGTAGCTTCTTAACTCTTTTGTTCATCTAAGCATACTGTACTAGGTAATGTTAATTACTGTAATAATACAGATGGATAGTCTGTAATATATTCATACAGTAATGTAAACATACAATGCCTGAACTTTTCACTGACTAGCCAATGATCACTTCACAATGTATTCCAATTTGTGTATTGTTGTTGTTGATCAAAGCTAAGAAAGAATGCACTGGATGTTAACAAGGTAAACATAAAAGAAAAACCACATCAAGAAATAAGAATGCTAATCCTATATGTTTATATTTTACCCAGAGCTTCACTTGTTCATCCAGGTGGGTAGGTAAGTGATACTGGAGAAAACTTCTGTTATATCAACTCTTCCCTCACCCAACAATGTGGAGGTTGACAAATACGAAAATGGAGGCCTCAGAACCCCAACATGGACATGGCAGATTTTGGCCAAAGGATGGGAACTCTTCAATCACAAGCATGATATATACCAGAATCCAAATACAACCTTTTTTTTTTGTTTGTTTAGCCACATGATCTGTAAAAATTCCTTGTCTTACTCTATGGTTAAAGAGAATGCTACTTAGAAGACCAAACTTAAAAAATAATTATCTGATGGTCCATCAAACAATAAAACACTTGCGATCAAGATGCCTCTTCCCCTTGTCCACAGTATCACATAGTGAACTGTTCTAGTGATGATGCAAAAAGCAACACACCATTTGCACTATTGAATACAGACCCGAAACATCAGCTGTGAGTTGGATGCAAATACATTGTATGTTGAAACACCCTGTGGCAGCAAATACGAGTTGTGAATAGTCTGTTGGTTCATTTTGTTTAGCAGCATATCAACACCTTTATGGGATATTAAATGCTGAAATATAAATATTTTTTAATGTAATTTTAGGCTTTCAAGTGAAGATATTTTGTACATAATTTTATACTCTCATAATAAAGGTATGTTTTTTAAATATATTGTTTGTAGATCATAAAATGTAACTTTATTATAAAAATGTATTCTCATATTTATTTTAGTGTTGTACTAATGATTGTTTAGCTATACAAATGTGTTATTGCTCATTTTATTATATGTCCTGTTGAATTTTGTTTGGGGGAGGTTCACTATTTGTCAATAAGTGGTGTTTAATAATCCAGGATTCAAATTGACAAGGGTTCTCCAAGCATGTAGTAGTTTCTACCTCAAGAAGAAATGGGCACAGTTAATATAGAGCTGAGAGTTTGAGACCATTAAGAACTTTGGGGGGGGGGGGAATAAACATGCCGCTGCTAGCAAGAACCTATCAAGTTGTAAAGAGAAAACAATGCAACAGCAAGAGAACAATAACAGATATAACATTCCTATTTTTTTTTTTTTTTTTAAATAGAATTTATTGGTTGATAAGCTTTCCTGTGTCAAGAATTTCTAGGGATCCCATTTTATAGACTGTATCTCTTCCCAAGCGATCATTCTTCAAATTTCAGCAATGTTAATTTGCAGTTGTTTTTCATGAACTTGCTTTGTGGAATTAATATTTTGACGTGAAGTTCCTTTTGTCTGTGTATACAGCAATGGGTCTTTTACTTGTGATATAGCTGTTACAGTATATCTCTGTTAAGAGACTGCCTAAGTAGATGGCTTCAACAACTGCATCATACATTGAAAGTGTTTCAGATGCTTAAGTGCTAGATACCTTGCATTTAATTTTGTTGGACATCAAAGATAGTGGACAACTTCTCTGCTCTTCACCAGTTCATGAGACACCATCTGGAAGATGGCCCCACGATGCATCACAGAGAACATCAATTTTCCATTGTCTAAAGCCACCAAGTTTGAGGGAAGCAGATATTTGAGCTTGCTTTGCTTGGCAAACTGCTTTGCTTGCTCTCAGTAATTGCTCAACTATTGGATACTGTCTTGACATTGAGTTCTAATGCACTGAAACACAAATCTGGTCATGTTTGTGTCACTAACCAATTTAGATGACCAGCAGTTGCTCTCAAAGCAGCCATTTCATTTCTTTTCACAGCGCGTGTTCTATCATATTTTTTTTTTCTACTTCCTTCATTTCTGCTGCATACTCATTTTGGTTTACTTGAATGGCATCGCTTTTACTTAGTGACACCTTCAAATCAACATAGAAGAAATTTTCTATGGGTCTCTTTCCAAGTTTATATCTTCTTAGCAATGGAATCAATGACATTCTTGTTAAAACCATTAGTTCCCACAAATAAGAAATTATCCATATGCATCCTTCTAATTTCTCATTGTTATCTAAATCTAAACTTATTTATAAATGGAACTTTGTGCGTGTGTGTCCATTACCTATAGACTCAGAAACAGCTGAACCGATTTTCTTGAAAATTTACACAGTTGTACTATAAGCGTCTGCGAGTGTTCTTAGCTCGGTTCCGATATTCTTCAGAATGGTTGATATCTTTATCTTTACCATGAGTTCCATCAACCTTATTTTTGTCAGTCCTTAATTCTGTCCCATTTGACTTAACCACCCAAGATGTTGCAACTCGGTCTAACTGACTTCCATGCCCGATGAAAAGAACTTTTCCCATCCTGGCCAATAACTTTACCTAGACATGACATCCGTTATCATCTCTTGTAAAACACACTATCTCCTGCCAACAAAATTTGCTTTCCTGATGTCCTGACATTGTAGCACAATACGCTTGGTTCGGTCTGATGATTCTGCTTCCATCTAAGTTCTTTTTGCTGCAGACAATGCATTGAGGCATTTAATAAGTGTATCACTTATTTCTGCCTCTTCTAAGACTAGGAGTTGATTCTGCATAACTGATGGTAAATTAGGGTGGTTGACTAACACAAGCTGTATTGAACTATATCTAAGGTGGTTTTGTATACAAGTTCTTATACTTGGCTGCTCAGGCAAGAGCAAAGATTATTTCCATTTTGGGATCCTCCTCCATTTTCTGTATACAAACACAGCTATGACATTAGCTCTATATTCTGCATCATCATATCCCCCGTCATTTTGAAATAGAAATTTTTTGGGGAGGTCCAAAACCAGCAGTTATCCACCCAATTGCAACATTATTTATAATCACTTTAGAAGTTCTTTCAGTCACTTTGCTTTTAATGAATTTAATGAAGAGATCAATAAAATATAAAATCCAGTGTTACCACGTCATTAAATTACTTAGCCAAGGGAAGAGACACTTTTGGTCATGCAGGAGAAGTCTTCTTGAATGTCTTACAAACTTCACGCTTGCTAATATCTTCAATTAACTTTTCACATTCTTCAAGTACATCAGCATTTCTTATGATACCTTTCAGGTTTTTAGCTGAAGGATGTGAAAACTAGCAATATAGTTCATTGATTATAATCTTTTCCTTGCATGATTTCTGTTCAGTAACCATATCCACTTTCTCAATTTTTACTTTCTATTCTTTCAGTGGAATATAGTAATGTCCAGAAGATGTTGTATCCAATTCAAGAGATCTTTCATTGATTTCCATGTTTAATTTGAATCACATCATTTACATATCTGGTTTGCTTAGTAATAGAGGAATATCACTGTCCACTATTTTTATTCTTAGGATTATTTTTGATCATTAATAGTCCAAGGAATTTTCATTCCTTCATCCGACTGTATTTTACCACCTGCTTTAAACTTGAATGTTGTTCCATATGGTAAAAATTTAACTCCTTTTTTACACTTGTAAATAATGAAGCCAAATACATCTTCCATTCCTGTCCAGCAACTGTTTTACTGTAAGCACTATCCAGAATAACAGTGTCGACTGTTTCACTCATGAGGACCTGTTTATCATCATGTAAATAAGCACATACTTTATAAGCTTCACTAACTTCAGCATTTTCTTGCACTTTTGTGGTTTCAGAAGTACTTGCTTCTTGATTTCTTTTTCTATGTTGACAGTCCTTTTTCAAATGCATAATTAATTTGTACACTAATCATTTTAAGGTAATTACTGGCTTCATCATGCGGATTTCTATAAATAAAGGCTGTACTTACTCTTCCCCAGTATGCTCTTCTTCCTGACCTCTTTGGACACCTGTACTCCTAAATTTTACTTAAGCCATTGTAGACATCTGTCTCCCACCATATCCTGACCATGCACCACCATGACTGTATCTTGAATCTTGTTTCTGATATTATTTTTAGTTCCAGAAACAGTTTTCCCTCTGAATTTAATGTGTACGCAAGTTTTTCTTTGATAGATATCTTATTTGATCTCTGTCTAGTTCCCAAAGAATTTTCTAAGGGTATTTTTCATATATTTTCTCTTCGTATAATCAACCACTGTAAGAACAATTTATCTTTTTTATCCAATCCAATACTGTAAATAAGTTGCATAGCCAGAACTACCTCAGGTAAAAGGAGGCCTGCCTTGCATTTTTTTAGCCGATATTCTTCTCGTAAGAATTGAGAACCTGATCCATGGTATCTAACTCAGTCGTCAAAAGATTTTTATATGAATGTTAGGTTTCACATACGACACTCAGATCATCTTTCTTCATTACTTTCTTAAATCTCGATAGTAAAAATCTGCTCAACATCATTTTCATCTTCAATCCTGATTTTTTCATTTAGCATGGCCAAACTCACTTTCTCATTGAAACCTTTTTTTTACCATTGGGTAATATGTTGCAGATTGCAAATCACTGTTGCCTATTTTCTGTCTTTGTGAATTGAGTTCATAATTTGCCATCAAACTTTCAATCATAAGACATTTCAGTTTTCCATGTTGATGGGGTCAAAAAATTTTTTCCTTCATTTCAGTCTCTTTTTTTTTTTTAACTATGCTATGCTACCATATTTCAGACTAACAAAGTTTCCCCATGTATGTGATAGTTTCACTATTTTGCATAATTTTTATAGGACCTACCCTTTTTGGACTATAATGAACTCTTCCTATTATGATGAATACCAGGAGAATATGCCTCTTGGGGTGAGTTGATTTGGGTTGGGTTGAGTCACCCCGGTCTAATACTTGGCAGTCAGACTGACGTGTAACACTCTTGCATTTGTTTTCTATTTAATATATGTTTCACTAATTCATGAGTTAGTTTTCTTCTAGACCTATTCTGGGTCCACAACAATTATATACAAAATTGTGGCAAAAAGCCAAAAGGAGAGATGGGAAAAAGTGGGTCTTCTGTCTTGCAATGAAATTTTTCTAGCCATAATCACTGACCTCAAACACTACAATATTCCTTATACCAAAACACTTATATACCATTCTTACTCTATCCACCATAATACTTAAAAATTTCTATGAGGTCCTAATTAATCCCCATATGTACAATATTTGTGACGGGAGGGGAATAAAACAATTTAAAAATCTAAACCTCAATGTGTATTTACAAACTGTAACAAGAAATTTATAAGCAAGTAAATAATGTTAGTAATAACCCCCATAATCCTCAACTGTGGTAGAAACATCAGTTTACTGAACAAAAAAGCACTCATTCAAACACATCAACAATTATGAAAATACCCAAAATACAAACGGTGTTTTGTACCAACCAGAGAACATCTCTGACCACCTAATGAGGAGGAGAAGGGGGAATTAAACTAAAGAAAGTAGGAACAGAAATAAATGAGGCCAACAGGTATACATCCCCTAGGTAAGTAAACTTTCCCCAGAAGAAACTAAAGACGAAAAAACAACCTTAAATTAATTTTGGACTGGGTTGTCAATATTCAATCCAGATAGAACAATATTCTTAATGACTAACTGACATTGAAGTGCCCCTTTTACTCAACAGATACATGCAAGACTCCCACCTTTCTATCCTAATCTCAACTTGAAGCTGATGCTTAAAGTACAAGATCAATTGGGAAGAGATGAACTTCTTGTCACCATAGAATTCCTTCTGACGTGTTATCCATATCACAACTCTCATAATGGCTAGCAATTAAAAGAACAGTGTTCAGTTTTGTCAAAGACAGTACTGGCCATAAGGACAAATAACTTTTTGCGCAGCAAACAAACTATGATATATTCAATAAGCTTGCACAACACTGCTACGGCCCTTCAGCAAATAGCATAACCCAGCATCTCCACCACCTTATTGCAGTGACCACTGGAGATTTTCCCAAGCCCGGCAAACAGAATCTTTCGCTAACCCAGAGGGCCCTTTGAATCACCAGCCAGATGAGTGATGCCTCATCAGTAGTGAAGCATTTCAACTTGAGTACCCAAAGAGATATGGAACAAACCTTTTGCTTTGCAAGATGGAGCTTGCCTATCAGATCATCTTGAATGGACCCCCACTCACTAATGTGATATAATGCCTTATAGAACAATGCTTAGACATCAGAGAGACTACCCGTCACTCATAAAAAGTGCATGAGGGTAATCCGACATTCATGGTAGCACATGCATCAGGGTAAATGGAGAGGAAGGTGCTCCCCCTTACACAAATGCATGCTTCTCAAGAATGGGAATTTCTTACAGGCATCTTCCTTCCTTCCAGAAGACATCCTCACCATCCAATTGCTGGCACAATCTAGGAATGTAATGTGAAGCACATGTTGAGGACTCAAATTACCCAGACTGCTTTCAGAAGGGTGTAGGTAACAGATCTCCCAAAGTACCTGGAGAACTTTGCCTCTCCACAAGTAAGAGAACAAAAGTATTACTAATGTCATTAGTATAGCACACGGAAGTGAAAGTATAGAGAGTCAAAGGAGGCACATATTTTTGCCCACCCCTTTAAGGAAAGATTTCTCTGAGACCACAGAAACTGTGACCTCAGCTTTCTTCTGCATCTACCACCAATTCCAAGAGGTGATTGGGATCGAATTAAATGCCAAGTATCCTGATCAGCCTGTTTGTCCAGAGAACGTGTCCAGAAAGAGAAACTTCCTCCCATGCACCCAACAGCAAGCCAATAGAATTATTATGGTTGATCTTGGCCCATGTCACCGTCTCACACCTATTGATCTCTTTGCCTAATTTTCCAGTCTCTGCTCAACACAACTGAAATGCCATCAGCATAGGCAGAGTACCTGGTCGAGGTGGTAGCACCAGGTAGGGAAATTCCACATATGACTAACTTCCTCTAACTTGCAAAGGAAAGGCTTCAATACAAGAATGTACAGAAAATGCAAAAGTAGACAACTTTGACAAATGAGCCAGGACAAAATGAAAAGCTCCAATCGAACCCCATCCACTTCCACCAGCGCACACCAAGAGACGCATACGGAAGCCTTATGCAAAAATTATTTAAGAAGGTAATACCTTAAACATTCTGCTGCAAAACTGAAAACTTTAGACTCCCATTGGGTTTAAAATAAAGTATGATGTGCTCAAGGACCAGGAGGACATCTTCACAAGGCTAAACCTTTCTTTCAGAGAAACACTAGAGTTAATCCTTGGCCTCTGAAGGGTCCCCCTCAAGAAGAAAAGTACTTGGGAGACTTGACAATTTTTTTCTCAGAGTTATGTATGCACTAGCAGTATAGCCCGGCATTGCTCGGGTGTCATGAAAGCTTTAAAACTAATCCATGGTCCTGGAGCTCAGACTAAAGAATATCTGTGTGAAGTTTGGTGAGAATTGGATAAAAATTGTAGATTTGTATAAAGGACATACAGATAGATAAACAGACACACACAAACATCTTGCCTTTTATATATACATATTATTGATTTTCTGCACTATTGTAAGAACTGCAACCTTGAAACTTCTGAATATCGTTTCTTATGTCTTTGTCTACGAGTGTATCAAATTTGATTGAAATCAGACCACTCTTTCTATAACCTGATTTTTTCGATTATCGATATTTATCTGGGGTACCTCAACACAAAACCTAGCTAAGAACACCCACAGACGCTTATAGTACAACTGTGTAAATTTTCAAGAAAATTGGTTCAGCTGTTTCGGTGTCTATAAGTAACGGATACACACACAGACACACACGCGCGCACACACACACACACAGACAAAGTTTCATTTATAAATAAGTTTAGATTTAGATAGAGCTTAAAGTAAGAGTCCTACCTTGAGTCACATTCTTTTTTAAGGAAACAAGCAAGGAAACAAACACAATATGGTGATAAATTTATCTAGCTGGTGAAAGACAGAGGCCCCACCTTATTGTATGTTCACAGCAGGTGTCTGCAGCAGGAATTAGTTAGTCACCCTAAAGGACAAGTATATTCAGAAACCAGTAACTAGCCATTTTCATTCATGTTTTATTATAATAATATTTCATAAAGAACAGTTTTCTTTAACTTGTGTCCCTTGCTGAAAATTGTGCAGGGTCTCTTATTTATGATACCCATGAATTTGTTATGGGAGACTGAATAAACTAGGTAAGCAAAAAAGAAATGGAAAACTTAATTTCATGAATTTTAATAAACCACCATTTTAAAAAATTTTAAAGTGCAATTGGCACCAGTTTATGATGAATGTTTTTTTTTATTCAATGAAAGAAAGAAAAAATTTGTCCAGCTTTGATAAAATGTTCAAAATAGAATTCTATCTTACATCATGATCTTACCTGAAAAAGAAAAATACTTACTATTCTGTTTTATCATTTTTCAGGTAACTAACTCCTTAGCATTCAACACGCTCAAATGCAACCCATGTAAATATCGGCTCTCAAAATCTGACTGCTTGCATTTATATATTTGTGATGATGTCATATTACAGCATAGTACACATGGGGCAAGTTACAGTGGGTTGAACAATGAGGGCCAATATTTATAGGCAGGGTTTAATGTTGAAAAGGTTAAAATGCAGAATATATGTACGAAAATTTTTAACTCACCCATTTAATGGATCTAAAGCTATTGCTCTGGGTTGATCCAAATGTTCCCAAAACAATATCTTGCGGCATGAGCCATTTAAGTTACTGACTTCGATCCTATTGGTTTCGGAATCAGTCCAATAGAGCTTCTCCCCTAACCAATCCAATGCGAGGCCATCTGGTGACAGTAAACCAAAAGTAATCACATTAGTGCTGGTTTGAGAACCATTCACATATGTCCTTTTAATCATCTCCAGGCTGACATCAGTCCAAAAGACTGAATTTTCTGCATAGAAGAAGTCAACTGCAGCAGCATCTTCAAGGCCACTGATGATCACCGATGAATTGCGAGAGTTAGCTGCATCAACAAGGCGTACATCCTTTCGGTTGGCAAACAGCAACAACGGCGAACCTGGCAAAGGAGAAAAAATAAAATAAAGATGTTATGGTTTCATAGAAAAAGAAATGCAATTTATCAGCAATATATATATATATATATATATCAGATCTGCTAATATTTAATTATTTAGTGATTAGAATTACTTTCCAAATTAAAAGATAAATGACAGGTCTTCTAAACAGATTCAAGTTTTTTTTTTTTTTTGTTTTTTTTAGATCCAATGTACAATCATGTTGACTTTTCATAGATATTTTCTGATTAGGTACATTAATTTCTTTTTTATTTCTTTGCATGTTATTTAAAGCAGGAAAATATCTTAAGTTGTAAAGATTTCTTTTTTTTTTTTAAATGAGGGGGGTTAGAAGAGGGGGATCCCTAACTTTCCCAAAGGTATAGGAACATCAGAGAATATAACGAACCCAAATAGAATTTAAACTTGGCCCTCTGATTACCAATTTTGAGCCATTATCCTTTACACCACCTGCATATCCAAGCTTATAGCATTGGTATTCTAAAGTAGTCACCCATCTAGGTACTGACCAGGTTTGATGTTGCTTAACTTTGGTGATAATACTTGACTGCTAGCATTAGTAAAGCTACACATTGCTAAAAGAAAAAGAAATGGTTTCATGCCTATCCCAAGAGCATCAGTAAATGCTTTCATGAGTACTTGAGCTTGGTTTGCAAATTCCCTTTTCTATGCTAATAATGGATACAACCACATATATATCTTTAAAAAAAAAAGAAAAAAAGGGAGGGGCGAAAAAGAAATACTTAAATATAGATAATGATTTTGAGCTTTATGGATTTTGTAAACAAGACTACAACACGGTTTTTTAGGAGGAAAAAATATTTACACTAGCTAAACCCACAGGGGTTGAAAACTAAGATTATACCTTATGCCTCGGCTTCTTTCACCCTTTGCTTATATCCTTTTATGTCCCCTATTCCTTTGACTTACGACCATATCACGTTGAATACACCGGTTCTCGCTCGATCACTGCAGTTAAGCAAGGTTGAGCCTGGTCAGTACTTAGATGGGTGACCACTTGGGGATTACCAGGTGCTGTAAGCATTTAGTGACGGATGTGCGTTGTGGTGCAGTGGATATCAGTTCAGAAAGAAATCGGTGAGCCAAGTTTGAATTCCAGTTGAATACCCTGCATTCACTTAAGCACTGGTACCCTTAGGAAAGGTATTAATCCATCCCTTCCCTCCAGTTATGGGTTAAATAACAGGGTAGGACTTGGGGACGCTGCCCTTAAAAAAAAAAAAAAAAAGACAAATCCCAATGAATCTTGATACTTGAAAAAGAAAAAAGTATTACTAGACACAAAACGTATATAAAAACAACAATTGTTGAAAGAAAAAGGTATTACCAGCAATAAATAAATAAAAATTAGTTGGCATTAAATGACCAGCCAAGGTTCGTATGCCATAAAACAAAACAACCAACCAACCAATTCCTTTATTACCCAGTAATAGTTATTTTTTTTTGTTTAAAATAAAAGATAAAACTGATTGTTTTGCTCTATTTTAATGTACTGCTATTATAATGCATTTCTATTCCAACATGCAGTTCAATTTTTCACTCCTTATATCCAGCCAATAAGCTTCACTTTTATCTCACTATTCCTCTTCACACACACTTACCTCCAATGTCCCCTCCATCACCCTTTTTGTTGCCCCCCCCCCCCAATTCCTTTGTATGTAAGTTTCTCCGTCAGAAAGTTAAGAAAGGCTGGTGATCAGACTAACATTACACTGAACCTTAAGGAAAGTTTAACAGTATGTACACAAACAAGCAGAACAATATAGATTGTTGATCATAAAGCATAATGGATTTCAGTACAGAAATGTTAGGAATCAGACAGTTACTTTTCTACTTAGAATCAGTGTAGTAACATATAAGCAAACACAGACAGAATAACAGAATAGATTATTCTAATGTTAAAACCTGTGCGTTGTGGTACAGTGGATATCGGCTTGGAACGAGAAACCGAGTTTGAATTCCAGTTGAATCCACTGTATTCACTTATGCGCAAATACCCTTCGGAAAAGGTATTAATCCATCTCTTCCTTCCAGTTATGGGTTAAATAACAGGACAGATTGGGTTCTATAGCCTTGGTCGGCAACCAGTCTACCGTAGAAAGCAATGGCAACCTACTGCGGGATAATCTTCTGCCCAGTCAGTCATGTCTCTTTCGAGACATGATCACCCAAGCGTGTATCACGTATGGCACTTAACTGACTGAATCTTTGCTTAGATTCAATCTTTTGTTTTTCTGCAAAATAATGTAACAATTCCAATAATAAAACGCAATCTTCTAACAGTAGAAATATCTCACTTCTGTCAAGCATAGTGTGCTAACAATCTTTACAATCATGCACCCAAAAAGATCCCATTAAAAAATAAAATTAAAAAAACATTAAGTGATAACATTTCTATGTCAACAAATGGCATTCCACTTGATAATTAAGGCCATAAAATAAAAATATTTCAAGTTACTCAAATTCCTTTCTATTTTTTTTTTTTTACATCATAAATTCTTTTACAGCATTAAATTGCAACTGACTTTTGAATAAAAACTCAGCCCTGAAGAGTTATAACCTGAATTTTCTTTTCATGGTTATCACCCTTCACTCCATCACCTTTTGGCTCTCATTAAAAGACATAAAAC